>MU380217.1:0-179794 GCA_022495085.1 Xylaria sp. FL1042
CCAAAAAAAAAAAAAAAAAAAAAAAAAAAAAAACCCAAAACAAAAAAACAAAAAACCTAAAAAAAAAAAAAACTTTTTTTTTTTTTTTTTTTTTTTTTATTAGCATTTATATTATTATTATTATTATTGTTATTATTATTAAAGGTTTTAAAAGCGGCAGCGTTTTATATATATATTAATAGTTATTTACTTGCGATTTAATAAGCTATTATTTATAATTTTATAATAAGCTTTAATAAAGCTTTTAATAGCAGCAGCAAAATATTTAACGGCAGTAATAATATACTTAAAAGCTAAAAGCTTTTGCTTTTACTGCTTAATAATAGCTTTAGCGGTAGCAGCAGCAGCTTTTTTAGCAAATATTATTATTTTATTTTTTTTGCTTTAAAAAGCATATTTAATTGTTAATTAAGCAGACTTAATAATTTATTATATAATTAATATATAAATAATATATAAATAGGTTAAAAAAAATAATTAAAAAATATTTATATTATTGGCGTTAGCAGTAATAATAAAAATATAAATAAGCTTAACACTACGCGCTTTAAGCAAGCTAATAAGCTGCTATATATTAATAGCTATAAAGCAGCTACTTAAAAAAAAAATAAAATATTAATAAAAACGCAAAGCTTAAAGCTATTTTTATATTATAAATATTTATTGCTTGCTATTAATAATTTATTTAATATATATAATTAAGCTATAACTTAAATATATAATATTAGTAGTTAAAAAAATATTTATTTTTTATTTTAAAACAAGTAAGCTTAACGCTTTTTGCTTATTTAAATATTAAGTTTAAGCAGCGGCAGTATAATATAGCGCAAGTATTTTTTTTTACGTTAGTATTATTTACGCAGGTATTATATAAAAAACTAAAATTAAATTATTTATATTATAATAATAATAATATTAATATTAGTATTAATAATAATAAAGGCAAAGGTAAAAATATATTTAATAATTTATATTTTAATTAGCGGAAATATTATTGCTATAAATAAGCTTTAACCTTATAGTATAATAATAGTATTTTTATTATAGTTAGCATTTTAGCCGCAAAAATAAGTATAAAAATATATTTATTTAATAATAAGAAATTTTTAAATAAAAGAGCTATATAAGTTAGTTATAGCTAACTTATAAGTAGATCGGAAAAAGGCTATAAACTTAAAAAATAATCGCATAAAAAAAAAAAAAATAAAAAATAAAAAAGGCTATATTTTAATAAAATAATATATTTTATATATTTTAAAAGCATAGCTAATATATAAATATTTAAATATTTACTTTTAAACTATATATTACTTTTAATATACTTATAAACTCTTTTTAAGCCTTTATTAATATTTTTTTATAAGTTATTTTTATGTTATTAGTTATTATTAGCTATTTAATGCACTTTTTTTTTAATACTTTAAAAATAAAGCACTTAAAAAAAAGAAAATCTTATTAAAAACAAGGGTTGCTAAAGGGTAAAAGTGACTTAATAAAGTGGTTATAGCTTATATATTGTTTATATAATAGTTAGGTTTTCTTTTAAATTTAAAAAAAAGACCTAGAAATTAATAATATTTAAGCCTTACTTTTATATTTATATTTACTAGTGATTTATTAATGACCTAACTTTACTTTAAATATTAAATACCTTAACACTTTATATTTTGTCCCTTTTATATTTAAAGATTATGGTAAATATAATACCGAAATTAAAGCAAATTTAACACTCTTGATTTATAAATACCTTTGATTGTTGTTTTGCAATATGTTTTCTTGCGCGAGATTGACGCGGTTGACGATAGTGCAATATCAGTGGTCTGCGATAGAAGGGCCAACTTGCAGGAATGCACACATGTTCAGGGCTAGGTTGTTGTGTATATAGGCCTCGATATGTGTGGCCCCCATTAACGGACGTTCCACTAACAAAGGTCATCTAACGATGGCTCAGTGGTTAAAGTCGGAGGGACAAACTCCTTGTGTCAGAGGCAGGGCCATAGGCATTCAAGGGTTTTCCGGTCTCAGGGATGGAGTTCGAGTCCACCCCTGCGATTCTTTTTTTTTTTTTTTTTTGCGTACCTTTAAGGTCAACTATTCAATTGGCTAAGGCAATGTTTTTTTCCCCCTTTGTTCACTACGTTGTTTGCCGAAGCAGCAGACCAATACCCGGGTACTGCCTATGATATATAATATTCTCTAGCTACTTTCACACGCCATAGCAACATGTACCTAGGTACCTACCTTATCCTTAGGGAAGCCTGCCCCCTGGCTCGCCCTAGCCCGTGGCAGTTTTTCAGAGGTATGTTAAAAAAGGGCAGTTGCCTCCATATAATCCGGCCGGGTTGATTGCAAGTTAGGGTCCCTTCTACTTTTGTCCAAGTCAGGCAATACCTAGGTATTACCTAATGATACACCAAACAGAACCACGGATCTCCTCTGGCGACGGGACATCATTAACACCACTACTGCTTGGTATATAGCTCGGCAAGCCCCGCGAGAGGCAAAATGTCTGGTTGAGCGCGAATTCAGAATCCGATGAACTAGGCGGACTACTATTAATGTTGCTGCTGATACACCCGATTTCCAAGATGTAAAAGGGGCACTAATAACATGTGTTGGTGAAGCCGCGTATTTAGATCGGATAATTGGTTGACCAGGCTTGATAGGTCGCCGGGCTTGGGAGGAGAGGCATCTGGTAATGGAGTGGGCCCTCGGAGATTCTGAGCGGTGTTGAGGCTGCCGAAAAGGAGGGAAAAGTACCGAAGGGACGCTCCAGCCTCCGAGAGGCTCTAAGATCTATCTGGCGCTACCGAGGGCAGCCCACTTTTTGGCGGCATACCTACTTGGTGCCGAAGATATGACCCTATCGGCGGGGGACACGGGGGTGATGGGGTTAGACCAATTCTCCGAAGACAACGACGCTACCTAGATTCAGCGGGGTCCTGTGGCTGACGATGGTCGGGCTCAGGGGGTGAGGGCGTGGTTCAGTGACCCGGCGAGATAACCATGCCTGTACGTATCGGTGAAATAGCCTGAGGACCCCTTTAGTGGTGTCTTACGTGGTGTCTTACCGCCTGGCTTTAATTGTTTTCAGCGCCTCTTGGTATGCAAGTACCTATAAGCTTAAACCAACAACCTAACAACAAGGTAGGGTCTCCTCTAACACCCTTCTGACCCTCCCCGCACTGTCTTGGGTGCTAGACCCTACTGTACCTAATAACAGGAGCACGCTTAAAAAGCCACGATGCGGAAATGCCAGGACCCAACAGAGCTAATCGATTTCCAATAGCAATCGGAAGCCTTCTTGTGGATTCGGGCTAGAATTCTAGCCTATCATAAAGCTTCATCGACTTTTCGAATTTATGAAGCCTTTTAGCACGTGTGGCCTTGGATCATGGGGTCCTTCCGCTAACCATCTTATCGATATTCTACTCTAGGTGTACAAAACTCTATATTGAATGTGTGAAATATTAACTCTCGCCGGTTCAACTTCCGCAGTGGAGTAGACTACGCTGTTATACTAATTACTGGTCCAGTTGTGACAAACCCGCCTGGTTGATGATATCTTCCAGAGTGCCATTCAGAACGATGCCGAAAGGGCCAGTCTCGAGCGCGCAGAAAGAATCATTACCCGGCAACTGGGCGTTTTGAAAATAGGTGTTTACTTTCATTTGCTGGCAAGCATTGCCAGTGACTCTTGAGGTGTGCTTTGAACTGTCAGCATGGAACTACATAGTTCCTAGGTAGAAGGGCTTCACTTACCCCTGTAGCGTCAACAGTGACGGCTTGGGCATTTTTATACTTTTTCGCTGCCGCTACCGCCCTTTTCATGAAATTAGTACTTCCCCTTCGGAACAAGATGTAGCGTACTCACTCTGTCGCTGGTGAAATCGGGTCATAGGTATTCCCGACAAACAGAATAGGGGTCGCCGTATCGCCTCCAAATGGGCCGGAAAACACCTCGGTAGCTTCAATAGACCAGCCCAGACACCCAAGCATTGATTTGGCAACAATCTCCCCTACGATGCTCACTTCCTTAAGATGCTCAATAGCAGGAGTCAGGTCTTCTAGCGTCTTGTTATACCATTTGTTACCCTGGTCGGTGCATAGAGTACCAAGTCTCAGTTCCGCGTTCGCATCACCGGCTGGGGTAGGGTCTCCGATGAGCGTGACTACTTGTTCTGTCCATAGAGCGACATTCTGAATAGCAATGGCCTGCTCAAGCGTAACCAAGGCATCAGATAATGAGCTGAAAGTGGATGCTGGCGACGCAACTGAGTAGTATAATGTAGTCTTCAGAGTCAACAATGCTGCTTCTATATCTGTCGCGTTTGCCCAATTCTCGGTCTTCGCTCGTTGAGAATCCAATTGGATAAACGATTCGTTGAACCGGCTGTACATGTCGAGTGGAGAAGAGCCACTGTAAAACGAACACTGCGACAAGCCAGCTTCGAAACAGTATATAAAGAAAGAAGCAATGATTCCGTCTGCTGGGGAGGTTAAGTCGGCGAGGTCCTCTCCTAGAGGTAAGTCGAGACTCAAGACGCCATCTAACACCATGTTGCCCACTCTTTCGGGGAACATCGAGGCAAAGACCTGTCCAAGAAATGTGCCGTAGCTATAGCCGAAGTAATTCAGGAGGTTAGTTGGCTTTGCAGCTCTTTTCCCATCAGTAGTCTTTGCAAACGCGTCCACGATACTGATCATGTCCCGTGCGTTGGTCGTGGTCGACATGTGAGGGCCAGCGTCCTCTTCTCCCCCTACAACTTCCTCACACCGCTGACCAAGGTCTATCCCGGCCTCGATGTAACTAGTGAAAAAGTCATCTGTCACTTCAGGAACAAATCGAGAGTTCAATGTCAGGTTCTGAGTAGCATTGCTAGTCGCCGAGCAATTGATGTTAGGTTCGCTGCGGTATATTCCTCTAGGCTCAAACCCCACAATGTCCCAGTTATCACCAGTTACAGACTACGTTGAAAATGTGAGGTCAGTAATCATAGAATTAGAGCTTCAGAGGGTTGTTGTGCACAGTATTAAGGAGAGAGTTGATGGCGACACAAGAAATGTTGTTTCAGTTCGAGGATAGTCTAGGCAAGGAACAATCATAATATAGGGGGACTGACTTGATAATACGCAACTCCATTGTTCTGAACTTCATCTACGGCTGAGTCTCCCGGCCCACCAGGATTGATAAGTATCATGCCTTGATAAGCGCCATATGAAGAGTTGGAATTGGCCGGTAGTTTGATGAGAGGGACAGAAGCTCGACCGAGATTAGGATTTTGGTAATCTAGAGGTACCTATATGTTTAAGTTAGCAATAGAAGCAGGGAAAATCATAGCAGCAGGCGGACTGACATCAAGTTTTGCGCAAAAGAATCCGTCATAGCAAGGACACCAAACGAGAGACTGAGAAGGGGTTATAGTGTCCCAGGTACAATTCTGAGAGCGTGTTGCCATTGCGAAAGGGGATACTAAGCCTAACAAGGCAAACAAGAAAGACCTGCGCATTGCCATAGTTCTACGAAATGAGCGTCGGTTATACAAAACGAGCGTGAGTTTCGAAGGAATGGAAGTAGAGTAAGGTAGCACTGGTTTGTTACATCAGGAGAAGCTGCGGTGCTGGCTCTTATAAATTGCTGGACTACATCGATCGATCATTATCGTGTTGTTTAGAGCAAAAGCTAATTGACGATCCCTGAGCCCCATCCCATTAAACTGTTTCACTGGAGCCCCTTATTTAACGGAATACGAGAAAAGTGACGAAAACTCAATTAACCATGTTGAAGAGCTTAGCAGATACCTCGGACATAGTTGAGTAGACAACCTATCTTATTGATGGGTTTGCATAATCACGAGTTAGGATTAGCCTGGGAGTTTTAAGGTGGCAGGGCTCAGGGGTAGTACAAGTTGCAGGGTCCTTACGAGCACACCAATCATAGATGTCAATCGTCCGTGGAAACCAACTAATCTAACCTATGTATCTGGACGATAGTTAGCGGCATTGGAATCCACCGGGGTGCTCAAAAATAGCATTGTGGTAATAACGGTAAGTGGCTTAAGCAACTATGAGACTATCTTGTCGAGTTGACTCTTTACGCTAGTTTTCTACGTGGATGGTAACTTCTCTTCATTCGTCAACGAATCTCTAAAGAGTCGTTTAACTACTAAGAACCGAAGTCGGGAAATGACCAAGGTCAAAAAGGGAAAGAGACAGCGGGCGTATCGGCCGAAGACTCAGTCAGGATGCCTCACATGTAGAAGTAGGCAACCTAGCCACGAGCTGCAGTGCACTAGACTTAGCTAACATAACCACTGGCAGTACGACGAGTCAAATGCGATGAAGGAGTACCGGCTTGTCTCCGATGCACGTCCACAGGCCGTAATTGTGACGGCTATGCATACACTACCACACCCACGGCACCGGTGCCCATCCTAAAATGGCCGTCTTTAGAGATCCAAGGCTGCCCACGCTCTAAGCGGTCATTTTCATTTTTCGTGCAGCGCACGTGTTCACAATTGGCTGGCTTTTTCGGGTCCGACTTCTGGGAACGACTGATCCTTCAAGCTGCATACCATGAACCCGCTGTACGTCATGCAATTGTCGCTATAGGCTCACGTCATGAGCTGGCTAAGCAGCAGACAGAAAAGATAGATGCGGTAGAGGTCTTCGCATTGGGACAGTATAACCTTGCCATCAAGAACTTATTAAATCCTACAGCTAGTAAAGATCAGCGAAGCACTGATATTTACCTTATTTTGTCTATCCTTTTCGCTTGTTTTGAGGTAAGGTCCATAGAGTACCTTGTCATCCCCCTACAGTTCCCGTGTCCTCATAATTGATACCAAAGGTTCATAGAATATACAAGGCAATCATGCTTTAGCGATAACTCATATTCAAAGTGGTGTTAAGCTTTTACGAGAGACGGTATACGACAAAGATACCGGAGCACTGCACCATCAACTATTTGGAGCCACAAACCGCACCAATTCTTACGCTTCGTTGGAAGCTTATGCCAAGATATTCGCATTCCAAGACTCCCAGGCCTCAATGGTAGTATTACCTCCCTTCCATTCTACAGCTTCTATTCCTTTTTTTTTTTTTTTTTTTAATACACCGCTGTCCCCTCAGGCTGCAACATGACTGATGAACTCAATATAGATCATTGGAGACTACCAGCGCCTATTTCTGGAGACTTCTCCTTTATACGCCGACCAAGTATATGGTGATAGTCCTCTCTCATTCTCTAGCATTAACGAAGCTAAGAGCATCTTCGAACAGGGTGCTTGTCTGTTCAGTGGCACCCTTGATGCTAAGCTAGCGGAGGACTCCGTACAACTCCCCCATGCCCCCATGGAGCGCCAGCGAAGTCATCTTGCAAATCTGATGTCAAAGTTTTACCTCGCGGTACAGGAGCTTGTACAGTCAAAAAGGTCATATTTCACACCAAAGGAAGAACTTGCTGCGGCTGTCCTCCAACTGAATGTACTAGTCACCTGGGTTTCATTTGAAATCGAGCTTCGATGTCCGAACGCCTCCTGGGATGAGTTCATGCCACAACTAGAAGAAATGATCATCCTTGGCGAGAAGATAGTCTCATTCATATCATCCAGCGACGATAGCGGCGAAGAGACGAATTCGTTTTGCCCAGAGTCTGGCTACGTCATCCCAATGTATGCCGTAGCCAGTAACAGCAGGGATCTTGGGATTCGCCGAAGAGCAATTGCTGTTCTTCGATCAGTATCTCGCCAAGAGGGCCTTTGGAATAGTATCCTAGTAGCAAAGGCTGCTGAGAGAGTTGTTGAGATAGAGGAGATATATTTACGAGAAGTGTATTCTTGCGCAGAAGCCCTCGAGCCATTAGAATCATTCGGCTCCCGGCCGCTACTAAAGATTGATGCAAAGGGAGGCCGTCTACATTACATCATGAACGTACCGGATGATCACATTCCTCGTGATGTTGTTGAAGAGGTGTTCAATTGGTAGTTGGACTTGATTACTCTTAGTTTGGCACGATGTATAAGGGGCATGTTCGTGTCAAAATACAATATATATTTAAACGTTACCCACTCACCTGAAAGAGACAATTTGCCATGCATGAGGACTCAAGTCACTAACTGATTCCGCCTCCAGTTGCCTTTCCTCGGGCCAGTATTGACGTCTCTTCTGATTTGTAGCAATTGCCCTTCAGAAGTTTAACAATTGCCTCGTGTCCATTTATTTTTGCCCATAAAAGAGGCGTTCGGTCATATTTAGAATCCGTGGAGTTAGGGTTCACCTCCACTCTTTCAAGTAATAACTTGACTATAGCTTCGTGCCCCTTTTCTGCAGCATATGATAATGGGGTCCGTTGATAGTCACACCTGAAGTCAGGATCAACTTCATCTTTCGCAAGTAGTAATCTGACAACTGCTTCATGTCCAAATCGTGCTGCCCACGATAAAGGTGTCCCATACTTGGACTTTGAGTTAGGGTCGACTTTGTTCCCCTGAAGCAGCTGCTTGACCACAACCTCGTGCCCGTTCGCTGCAGCCCATGACAACGGCGTCCGTCTATATTCGCAGTCTTTGAGGTCTGGGCTCACTTTGTCGTTCTCAAGAAGTAACCTGACTATGACTTCGTGCCCTTTCTCGGCTGCATACGATAATGGAGTCCGCCCAAAGCTGGATTTCGAGTTAGGATCGACGCCATCGTTAAGCAGAGACCTAACTATTGCTTCTTGTCCAATCTCTGCCGCATACCACAGCGGCGTCTGTCCATATTCGGGGCAGTCAAGACCATGGTCAACGGGCCTGAATATTCGGACCTTACATTCTGATATCCGGACCTTAAACTAAACTATATACGGTAATTCCCCACTAATACTTTTGGCTACTTCCACTTTCGTAAAATCCCCACCAAAACTAGCTGTATTTGTATAATTTGTGGAGTATCCCCCGGTATTAACAGGGGCTTTCCCTTGTTGACAACAGAAAAACGACAGTATTTAAGAATTTTAAACGCGTTGAAATGGCTAACAGCTATTTTTTAAAGTTAGTACATGTGTGATGATCTTAGCAAAAAAGTAGCCCTGGATATATCTGGAGATACGTTAATTTTGGTGGGGTCTACAGCTATTTTTAATGTAGCAACAGATCTCTACTATGCTGACCTATATATAGGAAGAACAATAACAAATATTCGACCGTCGTTTTTGCTGGTGTTTACATAGCGTCTTAAACTATCCTATTTTATATGGGAAACAAGGGGGTGTGGAGACATGACCCGATAATTACCATATATCGCCTAGTTTAAGGTCCGGATATCAGAATGTAAGGTCCGAATATTCAGGCCCATGGTCAACTGCTTTATTCGCTAACAGTAGCTCGATAATCTCTTCATGCCCTCGTTCTTTCGAAAACCAGAGTGGCGTTCGTCCATATTTAGATTTGGAGTCTATATTAACTCCGCTTTTGGAAAGCAGTGCCTCGACCACGGCCTTGTGCCCTCGCTCAGCTGCCCATGATAGCGGTGTCCGCCCATACTCGATATCCATGGGATCGGTATTGACTTCCACTTTATCAAGCAAAAGCCTCACCACTGTGTCATGCCCGTTCGCCGCCGCCCAGGACAATGGTGTCCATCCATAATCGGAGTCCGTAGCATTGATGTCTACCCGGTCATTCTCGACTAATAGCTTGACTATAGGGGCATGCCCTTTGCCTGCTGCCCAGGAAAGTGGAGTCCGCCCATAGTAAGAGGTAGCGTCAGGATCGACTACCCTATCCTCAAGCAGTCGTTTTACGACATTCACCTGGCCTGATATCACCGCATGCCACAGGGGCGTCCATCCACGTACGAAATCCTTGGAATTTGAGTTCACGGCACGGTTTGCAAGTAGTAACATGACAACCGCCTCGTGACCGTTCGCTGTTGCATACGATAAAGGTGTTCGCCCATGAGTATCTCTGAGATCTGGTTCATCCCCAGCGCCAAGCAGGGCTATTATAATATCCTGCAATCCAAAATAAGCAGCAAAGTGCACACCCGTAATTTCCTTCGGCACATGCTGACTATAATTGGAGTGATAGTAGTCGTTGACAGCCATCATCGCCTGGCTGCACCTGGAAACTTTGGGTGGGCTTTGGAGAAAATTCACAATCAGGTCACTCATTTCGACAGGCGCGCCTTGAGCATGATATCCCCAGTTGTGTGCCGCGTAGTCATAGAGCCTATTTGAATTCAGACTTTCCTTGAATTCAAGGTCGGTTTGACAAAACCCACTATCAAAAACATCAAATGAAAGGTAAGTTATGCAAACAGTGGCGATATAGACATCAGCGTCGGGAAACCACTGCTTCTGACTTTGTTCAAAGTATTCTTGTGTTGTATGGTGAACTAGTCGGATAATATTGCTTTCTTCGTCAACCGTGACTAACCCAGCACACACAGAAACCATATCTTCTACCTGGGGAAAGTTATCTGGGTCGATTTCAGTTTTTCCGACTTCAACGGCAAGCGCATGTTGAAGTTCCGGAGTCGTTAATGGCCTTTTTGCGCAAGCGATCCATAACAAGACTTGTTTAGCAAGCTCGACCTGATCGGAAACTTGGCTTTCAATGCGCTTCATAGCGCCACTGTACGCTTGGTTTAATGCATTGGAACCAGAGGGTAAGCTTTTGAGAGCCGTTCGGACAGCTTTGAGGGACCTTTTCCCAATCAAAGAATCAAGATGAAGTTTTACAAGCAGAAACCTGGTAGAAGGAGTCAGTGAACTTTCTTATAATCGAGAAAGAAAAGATGGAGATGGGGAATAAAGGGCTACATACATGCCGCCTGCAACATTGAAGATCTCTCCTTTGATCTCTTCTTGCAACTCGTGATTGCGTTTGACAAACGACGGCAAATGTAACATATGGCCATCGACGTAACTGTAGATGTCCTGTTTACTAGCACGTATCTCTAATGACATGCCGTGTTCGAATTTCTGTACGATTTCTGGGATAAATCTCGAGGTGGCAAAAATATTTGCTGTGCATGTCGCCTGGAGGGTGAAAATCTCCGATAAAAATCTTGAGCTACTATATACTGGACATTCGTCAAGTGCGTCAACAACGATGAAAACTTGCGAATACATAGCAGCCACGAACCGCAATGTGTTCGAGATTTGGTTGAATGATAGGCTCTTCCTCTCTTTTTTGTGGTGCCTATAAAGTGATACGACACTGTCTGGTAATGAAGATCGTTTCTGGGCAAGCTGCTTTAACAGGCTTGCGAGAAGGTCTTCTGCCTTTTGGTCGTCTGCCCGCCGGAAGCTACAATATAGATACGCCACACCAACGTCTGGTTCATCGTTGAATCGTGAATGCAGATTATCAACTATGATGGATGTGAGGAACGTCTTTCCTGCCCCAGGAATACCCGGACAGAATAGTGTCTGGTTTTCATCTTGTATCCATGACCGGAATTCCGCAGAACCCAGAAGCCATTCTCCAGTTCCTACTTGACGCCTATTGATGAAGTCGCTTTGTTGACTGGTATAATCGATTGGGGTGATCCAGTCAAGAATAATTTGCCGCTCCAAGTTGAGCTGGTGCTTACGAATATGTCCCAAGTTGTCCAGAACGTAACTCTGAGACTCTTGTAGTTCTGATAGGACTATGTTCGTCCTTATAACTTGCCCCTCGGTATCTGTCGACTGGTCCTTCATCTTCTGGATGAGGCCCAACAAGGTGGCGTGATTTTGGACAGAAGCTGTCTTGGCCTCTTCCATAAGCTCTCTAGGTCCTGTTAGATTTTTGCAATACTCAATTCCTATCGTCATCACATACATGCAACTGTTGGTTAATGCCAGCTGTAACAACGACTTTTCACGCTCAATGGAGGAGAGGATGTTTTCCAACCCCTTCTCGTCGAATGGCCATTTGAGCGTCGATAGAGTCTTGTTCCAACCCTTATTCGGCTCCAATTGTGTCTTGAGTTCCCCCAATGCAAGGCCGAGCCGATACAAAGGTGTACCTGGTCCGTCAAGAGTCTTGATTTTCTCTGACAAAACCCTGCCTCCGAACGCATCCTCGGCATGGTCCTGAAGTTGAAGGAGGAGTACCTCACAGTTTAGAATCTCTTCGCGAAGACGCCTCCGTGCTTTCGTTGCACCGTTAGCTGCGATTATGTACTTGACTACATCGGAGCAGAGCTGTATGATGGCAATGATACTGGAGGTCGCACTCAGGGGTTCCATGACAGAAACAGGTCAAAATTATGGTGGTCTAAAGATTTAGGCCCGCGAAATGGAATTGAATCAAACTTTTCTAGTTCCCTCCGAGGTCATCCTAGTTGTGCCGATTGATTGCTGCAAATTCAGATCTGTCTAGGTACTCTTCGACAAACTCGATGGTTATATGATAATGAGGTGGGAGAGGACAATGGGGTTTCATAGCTTCATTCGTGAGATTGTCAATTGCCTTGCAGCAGTATTATTTCTTTGGCACATTGAGCGATGTCTGTCACTACATGTGTATAATTGAACCAATGAATAAGAAGAAAGTGCATGATCAGGCAGAACATAATACAGCCCGATACCCTAGTGAGCGTAAGCGAAAGTCCTATTTCGTACACTGCAAGTGTTTTCGGCCGCTAGATGCAAATGGCAGCCCTTTGTATATAAATTCTGCGGGAGAGCAGGTGGATTACATCCTAGGGAAGAAGCATCATGCCAGGCATCCTTCAAGAAGAACACCGCAATTGCGGTTGCACGGCGAACAAGGCATAGTTCGGCCACAGAAAACTTATGGAGGCTTAGAAACTGTTATGTTAAGCTAACTCAAATGGATATAGATATAAAAGCACCAGCACAGTTCCCACTTTTGGGGAATTTCAAGTTTGAAGTGTATTTACCTAGTATATCATATTATAGTCACCTACCTGAGGCGTCATTTTCGTAAGCGCCCCGCCTACCATTTCCCTTAAGACTCCGCTTCCAGTCACTTTCTCTGGGCTATAATAGCCACTGAGGGGACTAGGTTAGGTGTGTATTTTCTTTTCTTGCCTTGGTGTTACTGCGGCCTTTTCTTTTTCTTTTTCTTATCTTTCTTTTTCTTTCCTCCGCCGCATAGCACCATAGCTCGAAGTGTTGATTACCACAATCCTCCCTGAACCTGTAGATATTGGAAATTCCCATGTTCCCCCTTCCCCATCTTTATCGATACTACGCTTCTATTACTCCGTAGATGTGCCTGTTGATAGGTGCTTGATCCGCTACGTCATGGTCCTGTTATTATTTGCTCTCTTGGAAAATGACAAAAGGGTTATATATGCACTGTTTGGACGTGTTTTGTGAGGGTTTAGACCTTACGCTATGCTATTACTATAGATTGCTCAGGGATGAGACGATGCTTTTGTCGCCTTTGCAAGCTAATTACCCCTCCCCTCGAATTGGGCCATACTACAAATCAGCGTAGCCGTACTACTGTATTGATACCCGATCATATTAATGTGTATTATGGTGGGTAGAAACAACAGCCAAGAACAAGTCGCATCTGGCGAAGCAATGTAATAGAAGAATATGTTGCCAATAGGATGGTAAATCCGTCACTATCATATACTATGCGTAAGTGTCTTGTGACAAGTCTCATCATGCCTGATTCTAGCCTGTAATTTAGTTCCGTCAGCGCACCCTTGGTCTCCTGGGTGGGTGCCTAGCTCCCTGGCGGTGTTAGCGCTGATCATTTTGAGGGATACTTAAGGAGATCTTGTTTCTCTGTCCTCCTACATCCCTGTCAAAACATAGACAAAAAGTCGCGCCTCTGCCTTCTTCTACCAACAAAGCCCCCGTTTCGCATCTAGACACCTTGATCATAGCTGCTTTCTATTTACTTGTTGAAGTTCCTAGTCGGTCGCGCAAATGGCAGAGCCGCGATCCCTAATCATCCCCAAGGAAACTGTGGACGCACTGTCTCCTCTCTTGGATGCTCTGCGCTCAGCAACCTACAAGCCTCTTCTTGATTACGAAATTTGCGTCCAGGAAGATATTATCCAACAAGTGATACCTGTTATCAAGCGTCTTCCTCCCCCGGCCGGGGTACGTGTGCTCCCAAGCTTCGTACTTAATCTATATATTGACGAATTTAGGACGTTTCGTATCCTGAAGTCCTAGTAAACGTGGTACATATCAACAAACCTACCTCGATACCTGTACCTCCAGAATCCACAGCCACCATTGTCCCTATACATATAGCTGCCGAGGGAGCCAGTATTGCGGGCCATACCTTAGTCGCGGAGAACTACTGGGAGATAACCAAAGAAGAGCGGGTAGAGCCAGATTTCTACGCCCTATTGGTATTATTCCAAAAGCCGTAAGCGACGGCTGGATTGGGGCGAGGTGTCAAAGGTGCCGCGCAAACACACGACTAGCAATCGAGCATGGCATCCAGAGCCACCATGCAACAATGTAGACTTTATATATACAACCTGCCTAGTATCGCCATCCAGGGCCCGCCTTCCGATCGCCTTGGCTAGCATTCCTAGCTAATCAAGAGCTTCCAGCGACTCATTACATCAGCCCAGTGGTGGTAACCTAGGGAGCCGACTAGCAATTTCCCCATCCTTATATCGTTAAGTCCCGATCCCTTCGGCAACTTCGCGGCATAGTTGAGGGAACAGTTTGGTCAACGAGCCCATCCACGCGGCAATGGGCCCACGCATTCATCCTACAGATCTTGTCACCGAGTATCGGTACTGGCTTATTCGAGTGGAATCGATGAGCCTCAGTTAGAAAACAATGTCCGGGAATCCGATGGATCGTTGGGCTTATGATACTGTGTTGCGCTAATATGGTCGCCTGCTGTGACGAGGTTACGTTGCGAAGTGCCCAGGACTGCCCCGAAGCACTGATTCGGATAATCAGAGGTTTGCTTCAACTCTCCTATTGCCTTGTAGATAATCCTTTCTCGGATCTCTCGGACCCCTCGGTTTCTACGGTAAGCTAGCTAGCTCTGGTGGCCTCCTATTCTCAGTCTAGTCTACACAAAGAGTAGTCTTCCGCTCCCTCACAACCATCCATAATATTCTCCAATGTGCTGATTCTCGTTCATCTCGCTGCCAGCCACCCCACATATTTCGCTTCCCCGAGAAGCCGGCGCTTGACGGCCATCATATCTGCTGTGTGTGCCGTCGAGGGCCGTATGGTACCGTATATGCGTATAGAGTCGTAGGGTCATTGCCCGAGGATTTATTATGTCGCTTGCGGAGCCGAGTCTTCCTACTCTAGTACTGCTCGTTTTGACCCGAGACCAAATTACCGCCAATTTTAAGGCTATCTAATCGGGTGTTCTCTGGTTGCCCATTAGTCACATATATGAAGTAGCCTCGTACCATACGATGCTAAACCTAGATAGTGACGGCGTTTCATTCAATTAGCCGTCACGACGCCATTCTTAGCCTTGACAGTGAATCGGGCTGTCCAGCACGAGCACTCTTTCAAGAACTGGTATACTTACCTATATACCACCGGGCCCAACTTCATGCGAACATCTGGATAAGCCACACCTCCCATATTGTGGATTATATAACTACCTTGACAAAGAAAAGCCAAGTATGATAAGTAGTGGGCCACACCCGAATTTCTTCACAGCTGAGATAAGCACTTGTGAAAATTCTTCTGGCACTACCTAACAGACCAGAACGTTGCGAGTAAGAGCACTTGCGCTTTCAGCCTCGAGGCCGGGACCAAACATGACAAAGGAAGCCGCAGGTGCGTTCAGGAGCAGAAGTACGGATCAGAAACAACTACGATAGTAATGTGCCAAAGAGATGGACCCCAAGCTGATAGCTACGAACAGCGACGCGACCGGCGGCAACACCGCAGGGTTATACTGTGTCTTTGGGGGGTTCCATCAGGCATCGGCCATAGCCGTGGCATGGGGGTGCTAAGATTAGCCTGTTGACTAAGCCCTACCCGCGTTTAGTTGCGGCTGACCCAGCCCAAAAGCAAGCTTTCTAGTAGTGTACTTAGGAGAGACATAGATTTCAGCCCCTCCTCTCTTCTGTAATGTGCTGTAATCAGCCTGCGTTGGCGGTGAAGTCTTCACCTTGCGACCCCCTGAATTTGACGATGTGGGCGTCGTACGATTAGGCTTCGAATGACGATATATCAAAACTCTAAATCTTGCAGTCTCATCATTTTGCAGTTCATCCTTAACCATGGTAGACCACAACGTAAAAGCCCAATCCCTACCCTTGTACGCTAATTGTTTCCCTAGGTTCGGCGCGTTGAGGAGGGCGATATAGGCCTCAAAACTCTATACAGCCCTCCGAAGCAAATTCCGATCCAATGCGAGTGCGAAAACCCCCTTTCGAAAACTGAAATAGGAGCTAAATCACAGTATAGTATTATCGCTGTCCATGGCATAGGCGCGCATCCGGACGATACATGGTGTAAAACAACCGAACAGGGCGGCGGGACGGTGCATGTTAACTGGCTTTCGAATAAAGAAATGCTGCCTGCAGCTTTACCGAACGCCCGTATCATGCGGTTTGGCGCCAAAACGCAGTGGTTTGGCGAAAACGTGATCCGACAGAACGTCTCTAGCGTTGCAAAACTCCTCTTAATAGCACTTGACCGTGACCGGAAAGTTCGGATGTCTGCCTTTCACTAGGAAGGTCATATTAGCTAACAAAAACTAGAATAACGGTTCCCGTGGCCGACCACTACTATTCATTGCACATTGCTTTGGTGGGCTAGTGGTTATCAAGGTAGAGTTATAGTTTTGCTCCTTTTGACGCTTGACTAATTGGTCCTCAAACCCCGCAGGCACTCCTTACTACCGCGAATTCCCCAAGCAGACAGCATATATTCGATTCTGTCTCTGGCATAGCCTTCATGGGAACACCGTTTCGCGGCGCAGAACAAAATGGACAGAAGGAGCTAGTTAAGAAGGCGTACGAGTTGTATAAAGATGTTCATCCCGGGATTCTTCGCATAACCGACCCAAGCGACGAAATGCTGAAAGGAATGGTTCAAGAGTTTATGCAAAAGCTAAAATCAGTACGAAATCCGCCACAGCTTGTTTGTTTCTACGAGCTCGAATTTGTCGACGTAATGGCCGTCGTGGGAAAACCCACACAACGTCCGAAGGTACGTCCCGCATATGTTTGAGACACGCCTAAACTAACATTCGCCTTAGACTATTAGGGTCGACGAGTTCTCTGGGTGCCTCGACGGAGCGAAGAGTATTCCACTGCAACGACACCATTATAATATGAATAAGTTTGGCGGACCTGACGAGGAAACATACAAGACTGTGGAAGAAATGATAGTTGAGATGGCGAATGGATCGAATCCAAGTGGTCGGCACGGTTAGCCTCCAATGAATACGACTCACTACCTGCTCAATCAGACACTAATCGTCGTAGATAACGAAGACACCCAACGAGACGACTCACACGAGGAAAAGCCAGGGACACATTTTACGAGGAAATCTCATTTTAATAACGTCCCAGAGGCGGTACGAATTCCCTCCAATTACCCGGAAGCCGCACCAACCAAGTACCTCCTGTGGAATGCGGCAGTGCTGGTTCCTATGGACCAAGTATATGGAGAAGCGCCCCTTACGATCTCTCCTGCGCCCGTTTTCTGGAAAATAGCAATACCGGTGAAGCGGGAATCCGAAGCCCCTTCTCAGTCGCAGCCACATCCTCAGCCGCCAGCAGGCCAGCCTCCGTATGGTGTGTCTTTATCAGGAAGAGATGAAGGTGTTTTCAGAGAATCCGTCTCCCTCACAACTCCTTCTAAGCACCCTAACGATGACTACCTTCCGTTCGACTCTCTAGATACATCAATAGATAAGACGCCCGCCAGAGCGCATGAAAATGGCGATCAACACAGCAGTGGGCGAATTACTACGGAACTACCGTCCAGGAGCACAGACCAATCGCTGTACCAGGTTGAGGAGCCCAGTACACCTCGACACCGTCAGTCCAAGTCATCGCTAAATATACAAAAAAACATCCAATTAGATAGTCACGCATTAAACATTGCGGACGCAACAGAGCCGAGGCAGAGCATTAGATATCACCACTCTCTATTAGTTCTTTGTTTTATGAATGCGTGCATATTCATATATTTTTGGGCTGGGGATACCTGGTTGGAAAAAAGAACTTGAGATTAGAAATAGAATAGATGTAAACTTTAGAAATTCTGTCAAAGAGTATAAAAGTATACCTTAGGTAGTTGCTTTTAGCGTAAGTAGCCAACTACCTAGTCCTCTAGGGTTCTTCTATTGACAAGGCCGCTGGCCATTTCGTTGACCGATGGTGCTATAATTTGAGGGGTTACTCAGCGCGTAGCCATCCTTCAAGCTGGCTACCGTTCAAGCAGGAACTCCCAGAGAAAATATATAAGGCATAACGTAGCTCTTCACTTCTATGAGTTAACCTTGTATTTATTTATATTTATATTCAAGGCACACTGCTTAGAAACCTCATTTTGGTATAGAGCTAAGATTTGTGAGCTAAGAAACGCTAGCTAGTAATAATAGTCGATATCAATTCAAAATTCGACAACGCAGGTTCTAAGATAGGATCATCACAAATGAATTCGTACTCCCGTGGCGCATTTCCTTTTTCCTCGTCTATTTCTACGTGGTATTGACTTCTTCTTGGGCTTTTGAGACAACGAGAACCCCGGCTCCCGCGATGGGGCATGAGGGGCGACGGAATATGTCCCTATTAAAGCCCTACCTGGTGACAAGGGGTTTCAACCCTCCGGGCAGGTCCCGGGATAGGATATCCAGCACCCCAGGATTCGTAGGCCATTCGGAAGCTGCCCGGTCCAAGGTAACATTTTCGAGTTTATATATAACTCTATCAACCTTCGGTGCTTTTGAGGGCCATTAGCGTGTCTCAAGTCAGAGGGCTGAATGGCTTTGGTAAATCATTTCCTATTACACCGAGGCCCTGAGTTTCAACGCGGACGACCGATCACTGTTTCGAATGCAGTAACGGACGACCCCGAGATATTTTATGCTTGGACGACAGCAGAAGCCATTCTCGTATCCAGCCTTACCAAAATTCGTCTTGTGACGATCCTCCTCGAAGTGGACACGCCAAGTCGTAAGTTCAAGATACTGCTCTAGTCTAGTGTACAGCCCAACCATGCCAGCAAGCCAGCTGCCAAAAACGGGTATCTTGGCAACTCCTAGCTCGTTTCTAATGCTCAAAATAAACTACGCACCTTCCATTGCCGAATACCACCTGCGAATTCCTCATATAGCGCCTGTGTCGATCATAAGTGATCTGGCGAGTTAGGTCTTTCACAGCAGCCACAGGATGTCAAGTCAACGATCTGTTAAACCTCATGTAGAAGATCGTCATTCGGCAGACCCCGGCAGACCCGCATACGCGGTCAAGATAGGGGCTGACGATAAACTACATAAAGACGCCGGCGTCAAGAAAGACGTGCTCGTATGATACTATCTAGACTGCACGTCAATCGTGTATTCTTCACCCAGCGTTTTCCTTGCTCTGCTCTCTACCAGGCTATTTCCTGTCCCTCTGTGCCTCTGAAGCCGACAAAATGCGTGCCTCCATGAAAGCTCTGGTCCTCGGCACCACGACCTTAGCGTTATCCGTCAACGCGAATGTAATATCCATGACTCCCCGAGCAATCTTCAAGCGTGACCCGCCCATGGCGCTCCCAGGGTGCGCAACAGATGCCGATAGGAAATGGCAGCCAGGTAATTATATCCTTCCCTAAACGCCAACGACATAATACGCGAAGGTATAAATCATCTGCACGCGCCTGGTCTCACACAATGGCGTGCGTAGCAATGGACTTCGACACAGACGGATGCTACAACACGCCGGCAATCGGTCCAGACGGGACCCTGAACCCGGGTCTGAACTGCGGCGGGGCCAAGAACGGGCACTGCCGCGACCTGTCGGACCTGCAGAATAACAACGTGTACTCGCGGGCGCGCTGCAACAACGGATGGTGCGGCTTTATCTACGGGTACTACTTCGAGAAGGACCAGAGCATCGATGGGTCGTGCGGCGTCGGCCACAAGAACGACTGGGAGCATATCGCCATCTGGGTGAAGGACGGCGACGAGATGCCGTCGTATGTAGGCGTCTCGCAGCACGGCGACTACCAGGTTAAACCCGCCTCCGAGGTCCGCTTCCAGGATACGCATGCCAAGGTCGTATATAATCAGGACGGCGCCCTCACGCACGATTTCCGCTTTGCTAATGAGGATGACGATAATATCGAGAATCACACAGGGCAGTGGTTTGTAAGTTTCTTTTTCATTATTCTCTTGTCCCTATCGTTTCTCTACTTTTCAAATTGCGGAGACTTGTCTAAAGGAAGGCTTTGGCTAACGCGGGATTTCAAAAAATTTCGGATAGTTCGGTGATCTTGTTGGGTTCCTTGGTTTCCCTACTACAGATCTCCGTGATAAGATGCTCAGCAACGACTGGGGTTCCGCGCTCCCAGATATTAGGGAGGACGTATTTCCGGGAAAGCTTGAGGCTTCTAAGGGCGGCAATGATATCCCGACAGATACGAACGTTGATGGTGACAACTCCCCTGGCCAGCCTAGCTGTTAAATATTCCTGTACGGTGATGCTTTGGGCCTCTCTTGAAAATAGACATGTAAAGCTAGATTGGCCGCATTCCAGTTATGGGGACAATCCGTAAGTTACTATACCTCTTCATGCTATGATTTTACTGTTTCAGTAAAGATTAAGACAAAGACTTCCGTAGCAAAGGATTTGAAGGAGGTTCCATTCATTGGGCTGAGGCGAAAGCGGGAACGTGGGTCATGATATATAATAAATTGTATTATATTACGATCTGGAGTTGTCCTTCAGTGCCTCGCTCGCTATCTTCGAACTCTTATTATCAATTACAATACTAGATATTAATATTTGTCGAAGCTCTAAGTATGTGGATTATTTTATAATAGTTACTCCATTGCAACAAGAAAATTAGGTGGAGCCTAAAATATGGTCAAGTGTTTTGATAGATCCCGCTAAGGGGCAACCCCTTCTGTCGATAAAATTGTCTTGACTATTCAGGAATAAGTTAGCGGCGAATTTCTCTGTCTCTGCGGGCGTGTTTCATACTTATTCGAACCTCACTCTATTAGAGAGTCAAAGAATCTCTTGGTATATGACTTTTATCATCGGCGGGAAGTTCCGCTGGTAAAACCGGCGAACCAGGCATCTCGAACCTCTGGTGCTCCCTACAACACAGAGAACCCAAATCAGCAAACCCAGCCGAGCCTTCTAGAAGGTAAAAGGCAGAAACCTACTGATAATGCCCCAGCAGGACCTCAGAGCGGACATCGCTCACATCGCTGGGACGGAATACAGCAAAGGAGTTTCGACAGGGACTCGTTAAGGCTGAATTGAGGCTCCAATGGCCAGAATTAGGGTGCTGAGCAGGGGTAAATCCCGGGTTGTTCTGTGACATCGGGCTCTGAGGGGTATTATCATCCCCCCCCTGTGGACTTGAACTGTCTAAGAAGGGAATATTGTTATTGTAGCTATTCCTATTTTGCCGCGAGTCCTCCTCCAGTCGACGCTGACGCCTGCAGATATATACGAGGCTCACTACTATCAGCAACATAGTTACTGAGCTGATAGCTATGCCTGCTATCTCTCCAGTTGAGAGAGGAGGAGTCTCGTATGAGTATTGGGTGTCTAGAGATGGTGGCTCTGTCCCATTGAATTCCGAAGGTAGGAGGACGCCTGGCTGTAGCTCGAGGATACTAGGATTGACTTGACGTAGGTAGCAGTTAGTCATTGCTCTGTAACAAGACAGTCCGAGGTCAAAGCACAACAATTGCAATATATGAGAGGAAGGATAATCATAGAAGGAACTTACTAAAGGAACCTTGCTTGTGCAACGTCCATGAGCTATTCTGCTAAACCGTGAGAATTTAGAGTTGCTTAATATCTAAGAGACTTAACATACCGGATTAATCACCCCTATCATTCTATTTCCTTTACAAGAGTTGGTCGTTGAACTAGACATGGTGTCAGTATATGACTGTATATTATATGTCAAGGGTCCACAGACCAGTAAAAGAAAATCGGTTCCGTGTCGTTGACCGTGATGGTGAACTTGGGGCGAGAACTAGGGTTTACAACGAGGATATCGCCACTGAAAAAACCTGTGCTCTCTGAGATTATATACTCGTAGGGTATGCACTTTGAAGTCAAGTACTAGTAAGCGTTTTTATAACATCCAAGAAAGCACATTAGCGGAACCAAAGAGAAAGTTTGACATCACTCACTGGGAATCCAAACGCCGAGCGAGCGACTGAGAGCCCATCTGACCAGAACTTGAATACTGATAACACGCCAGTTAACATTTGTCGATATTGATGAAATATGTACCGTACTTATTTCGTCTCCTGGATTCGCCGTGATTATGTCCGGAGAAAACGTAAACGAACCCTCGCAACATGTTAGTGCGGAAGAAGGGGAGTATATCAGATCAAGAGAAGTACCTTGCCAACTGCGACGACAATCCGTGAATTACGTTCCGATGATCCAGAGTAGTCTACTGAAGTCCTAGGAGTGGATCTTGACGCCATAACCCTAGACAACCAAGTGGTTGTCAATAGCAGACTTGCGGCCAGCATGCTTGCCAGTGCAGGTGTCGGCAATACTGGAATGAGAGAGAATGAAAGACTGCGCTCCTTAAGGATTCGACCTTAAAAAATCGATATGATCGATGTTAGCAACGGAATCTAAGGATGCATTTTCCTGGTGACAACTCGAGAAATATTTCTTGGGTAGATTCAGCCTTGCATCCGGCTCCCGTTTGCTGGTCGCAAATAATTTGAGGCACCGCTGAATGGACCGAGCTCAATGCTGTTTGCTCCGTCCTATTAAACCATTAGAATAATTTCTCAGGACCCGGCAGTTCGTATGAGGGGGACTATAGGGGCCAGGTTCATCTACCTATGACATGGGCTTTGCTTGTTGATTTACGCTAAATCAATTTATTCTGTCCCGACCGAGTAGAGGATATGGATAACTGCAGGAACTAAGCGTATATGAGTATTTCATTGACAAGCCTCATCCCTTCGCCATACTCTCGAATAATTGACATATAAATTGCTTATATATATTGGTATCCACCAATCCCCTCACCACTGAGAAGCTACATCAAGGCGATACCAAGTCGAGGCATAGTGTTACAAAGATTTTCCGACGTGAAATGACATTCTTTTCACATTATGAAGAACAACCTTGTCTCGTAACTTTTCACATAGCGTACGTCAATTCATCAAGCTTCAACATAAGAGCTCATCGAAATATGCAGCGTTTTTATTCTTTCTTGGGGTATCAATATGGTACAAGTGAAGTTTAATCTCTTAGCTTTAAAGGTAGATCACCAGAGAGATGCTTATTTAGTCTTAACCTTAGGTTCCTTGGCCCCTGATAGCAAACTGGGAATGATGCCGCTTTCTCGAACCAGCTTCCACAGGCACCACAAGTAGCAGAGAGCAAACCCAGCAAAGCCCACGCCGACATTGGCAACAACCCAGAGATCCGGCTTATCAGAAGGGGGAACGATAATCCGCTCTGCAACGTGCCAAGCAGTCATGACGAGGTAAAAGAGACCATGGATTAGAAGTGTCGCCCATTGAACTGCAGTATTCTGGCCTTTTTGGAAATACGCGCTCATGGAAGTGGGCGGCAACCCTAGTAAATATGCCCAAAGGAGTGTGAGCACGGCGTAGGGGACGCGCAGATCGACTCGCTGAAGCAGTGGAAACATTGTCCAGGCTCCGAGGATATTTGCAAACCCCACCCACGCTCTTACTTCTTTACCCAAGCCTTGCTTGCCAGCAAGAAGGAGGGTCATGGGGAGAAGCGGGAGGAGCACGCTCTTCTCGTGGACCTGGTAGCTGAAAAGGAAAAAACCCCATGCTGTCGCAGCAAATGAGTAAGGGAGAAGCTCTTTACGCGGCCTGAAGAAGAGGATGGCGCAGGGTGGTGAAATTGCAGCGAGCGTCGCTAGTAGGGAGGCTCTTTGAAGAAGTTCGGTGGGGTAGGCACGTAGTTTGATGAGTACATTTGCCGCACACCAGAAATTGGCAACCTTGTCCTCGAATAAACCTCGGGCAAAGGGAAAGACTCGGTGTATCATCTGAACGATCTGCTCGACAACGGGATAGAAGGCAGCAGACGTATCAAGATAGGGGGAGAGGAAGGTAAAAATAGGCAGCGGAGCATAAGACCCCTCAAGGTCGGGACGTGATTGAATGCCCCTGCTCGCATCATAGAGGGCACCTACAACGAATGGAAGAACCAAGATCGCGAATGATGCCAGAGTCACAGCAGCAATGCCAAGAAACCGGGGTATATTGAGCCGCGGAAAAATGCTGCTACCTAATAAGAAGGCAAAGATGACCGGGGCGTAATACAAGGCCATCTGCTTGAAACCAAGCGCGGCGACAAAAAAGATAGATGCCCACATGTATCGTCCAGCCAGCATACTGGACATGCTAGCGACCACAAAGCCAAGCATAACGGTGTTGTACTGAAAGTGGACATGATCGATAAGAATGGTGCCCGGCTGCATGAGAATAGCAACCAGTGCGATCGAGGCGGGCCATTGCGCCACACCGAAAAGGCGGCTATACCTCCGAGTAAAGATTACGACGGCCGGGATATAGATCAGATATTCGGAGACGATAACGGTAGCTCTCATGAAGATCTTGAGCGTGGGATCGTCGGAGCCTCGCGACGTGTAGAGAGCGAACCATGAGGGATCGATGAAGGAGCCGATGCGGCCGAGCAGCCAGCTGTGGTAAGCCGTGAGAGGAGGGTAATCGAGCCCCCACCATTGCAGGTCGTGGAAGTACCATTGGGAGATGGGAAGCTGCGTAGTGATTTCCATCCAGTGTCTCTGGGCCTCGTAGTCGCCAAACATGGGAGGTTTATGGAAGCCTGGAGGGGAAAACATCAGCGTCAGTTTGCGACCACAGAGACAGACTCTACGAACCCGAATACCCCCATAAGCCGGCCGCCCAGCGGAAGAGACCAGCGGCCATGAGAACCAATGGTAGGATTTCCCATTGAGAAAGAGACGATCGAGCGGGCCATAGGATAGCTTCTAGGGGAAAAGTGGGAGATCGGACGAGTGCTTGAGCTTCGGGTTTGACATCGGCATCGAAGTGAGCTGTCTTTTTCGTCTTGCGCCGGGGCTTGTGCGGCGATGACATGGCCGAGGTAGAGGCAGCCATGATCACCGTGGGTTTAAAGGGAGAGGCTGGATCGAAAATGGCATTAGTGTTCAGACAGAGAGGTCTAGGTGTATGTGGCCTAGACCGGTGAACTATGGCGATGTTTGTGTCGTGGTGGTTTGTAGAAGAAATGGTAACTAATAAATTGAATGCGACGTGTGCTGTCCAGGGTAGGACCGGGGGTGGGGGTTGAGCTACAGGTAGCTATTATTAGCGCCTTTAGCTGCGGCTAATCACCGCAAAGTGGGCTTGCGGGCAGATGTACTTCGTTGGTATCGTGGCTCATGTTGGCAGTCAATGCTACCTCTGGCGCCAGTGGAAGTACCTACATGTACAAATTGGAGACTTTCTTCAGAACAGCAGTACATACATCAATGGTAATTACTTAGCTTTGATGCATAAAGTATCTAAGGTCGCACCTGCGAGATTGATGTATATGTGTTCAAGTGTTATGTCTTCTTGCTTCCTACTTAATTGAAGAAGCCGAGAAGCCGAGTGACCAAGGGTTACTTACTTAAAGATGCCTTTCCCATTCGCCCTCCCCACTACATCGTCATTCTCCTTCTCCTCGAGCTTCACAAGTGAATCACACCCCTCTCTTCCCCTCAACGCGAGCACGCATCGAGGCGTGGTGAGAGATGCATTGAAGAAGTATAAGAGACTACCACCGTCATCGCAGGGTGCCAACTTGCCTTCCATAATATCCAACCTCAACGCCTACCTGCCTTATGTCTTCGCCATCGATGCTGGCCTAGGCCGAGCATCGCAACAAGGAGAGGAAATCAATGTCGTCCTGACTTCGACGCCGGTGATGGAATGGCGCCCAACCATATCCAACAGCGCAGGGCCTGCGAGGGAGACTCCGCGCATCAAAGTCCAATCGCTGGAATATGACATATTCTTCACGCTCTCGACCCTGGGATATGCATATACTTTACTGGCTCGCGCTTCTCTTCACCCACTCTATGTCACTTCGGGAGCTGCAGTGACCGCGCAGCAGCGCACGACTGCTATAACAACGGCCACAAGGCATCTGTTGGATGCAGCTTCGGTACATGACTATCTAGCTCGCCGTGCCGAATCTCTCTCAAGCCCCCCTCCCTGTGCAGATATCGCTCAGTCTACAGCCCGAGCCATGGCCTCTCTAGCTCTCGCAGAGGCCACACTCCTTGCTGTCTTGAAGGATGATCCATACCCCGCGGTCGTTGCCCAAGATCGCAATGAAAACGACCGCGAGTGGATGTACAAGGCCCCTGAGATCCCAAAAGTGCGCGCTCACCTCTTTGCGCGGCTCTGTCTAGCCGCCGCTGACCATGCAGCTCAAGCTTCTTCACTCTGTCAATCAATGCGAGGAAAGGGGGTATCAAGACTTAACGACGACCTACTACGGTACCTGGAAGACTTCAGAAAGACGAGCCGTGCAAAAGCATGTCGATTCTTCGGCATCGATGCTGAACTATCCGGCCAGACTGGCAATGCGATTGGTTGGTTGAGATGCGGTCTTCAAGAACTCGGAATCGAACCGAAAGAGGCCAAAAAGGGACTGAGCCTAAGTCGCATGAAGAAGGATTGGTCTGAGAGGAGGGAAGACAGAAAGGTCGAAAGGGGGACGAATTGGGGATCTGACGCCGGAAAACTAGAAGAGACGAGAGTAATTGAGATGCTGGAGACTAAGTGGACCAAAGTCAACGATACGGTACATTTCCCCATATCATTGTACCCTGTGCCATGCATGATAGCTAAAGAAGTTCAGATGCTTACACAGGCGATACCGCCAACCGCAACACTCCTATCGAGCCTCCCTTCGGGTAGAGAAATTCATACTATCAAACCATACCAGATGCCTGAGCTTTCGAGGCAAGCCCTCGAGTCTATGCGCACTGTCCCTGATCGAGTGGATGATTACGGAGGAGAGCAGCCAAGCTCCGATGACGAAGTAACACTTGTTGAAACGCCGGTGGGAGCATTCCCGGGCGCATCCGAGAACCATCGTAGTGAGAGTGCCAGATCCTACTATTAGGAGGCTCTAAATGAGCAAGGTCATTGGATGATAATTCCAATCCAGGCACCCTCAAATGTATTAGAGGTCAGCAGACCGTCAATGACGCCTACTGTCCCAGTAGGATGCAGCTCATCTCTCCCTCGTCTGCGTCACTCATCAGAATAGAAAACGAGTGGTCGAATTAGTCTTTTTTAAAATGTAGGTTCTTTATCCTCTTCATATACAACCTATCAATGAACGTGATACAACAACCGCTACTTAGTACCAGTTTGCCTCATACTAATCCATCACAGGCCTTTGCGAATTTAAGATGCCGATGTCTAAACATGTTTTTGCTAGGGTGGTTTCATCTATTCTTATTTCCCGTATACATATGGGGAAGGGGCTTGTTCTCTCTGCTGATGCCCCTATCTTAATCTCTATTTCTTGCGGGAAACCTTGATTTTGCGCGAACGTACAAACACATTATATAGTTGGATGATACCTAAACCAACGAGACTATGAGGAGGAGTCAGTACTGTCTTTCTGGAGGCACCTTGTCGGTACATACCATACGACCCAATATATATGAACATATATGCTCCCGATATGGAATGCAACGCCACGAGACCACCGGCTCTCTCTGTGAGTCACGACATATATTGAGTTAGCAACGATGTTTTTTTTGGGTGATGTATTTCTGCTGAAGCGAAATGGATGCAGTACCTACTCCTCCTGCAGACGCTCAAGCCAAGCTTCTCCATCCACCGCATCTCCAGGGAACTCATCGGATACATCCCCCAGTTTCTCGATCTCGCTCGTCTCCAGCTCATCGAGCAAGCGGCCGCGCTCCTCGAACACCTCGCGCACCCACCTCAGCTCAGCCGTCTTCCGCTTCGCAACGCCGAGTATGACCTCGCGCGTCCGGCTTTCGAGCCGCCTCTCTTTCTCCTCCATGAGCTCCTCGCGAATTGCCTGCTCTTCTCGCAACGAATGGCGGTACGCAGCGAGGTCGTTATCCCGCCACTTCTTCCACGCCTGGAAGTACCCGTCCATCTGCTTCCTGAGGTCCCTCATAGCACCCTCGACCTCTTTTTCGCTGTCCTCCCTCCCCTCCCAAAACGCCCGCAACTTCGTCGCATACTGCTCCTCGATCTCACGCTCCTCCACCGCCCGCGCCCTATATTCAGCCCGAGATGTCTCCTCGCGCCACGTGATCTGCTCCTCAACCTTCACCCTCTGCGTCTCGCGCTCCAGCTCATGCAAGTCGCGCATCCGCCTCTGCACGGCATCCCCCTTAATCCGGAGCTGCCGTTCTCTCCGGTCCTGATGCTCCTGCACAACAACACGCTGATTCTCATGCACCTCAGCAACCACCTCCCGTAGCTCCTCGAACCTCGCCGCCGCTTCCCGCCGCTCCGCCTCAAGCTCCTTATATCGCCTCCTCCAGCGCTCCTCGGCGAGCATCCGCTCTCTCTCCCGCAGCGCTTCCGCATTCGCTTCCTCCTCGCGCTCAAACTCCGCAACTAGCCTCAATGCCTCAGCGAGTTCAGCCTCCTCGCGCGCCTCACGATCAGCCCGTTCCAACCTCCTCGCCTCCGCCTCCCGCAAATACGTCGCCAGATGCGTCATGCTGCAAGCACAGGTATGCCAGCGCGCACCACAGACATAGCAGAACTCGGCCCCGCACCGACACGTCATGTGCTGGCATCCATCAGCGTGTTCGACGAAAGCCAGACACCGCGGACACCGCTTCCACCCGGCTTCCTCGGCGAGCTCGTTTGTGCGCACCACGTCTTCGTCCTGGGGACACGCATCGCCTTCGTGGGCTGCGTTGCGGCAGACGGTGCAGGTGTAATGTCCGTCTGCGCACCGCGCCACGCCGCGCGCGGCGATGATGTATTCGGGGTTGATGAAGAGGCTGCATTCGGGCTGGGCGCAGTACATCCTATCCGCAACCGGCTGGTTCCATTCTACTTCGCGTGCGCGGTACTCCGTCCATTGCGCGCTGTCTACATTTTTGTGGATTGTGGGCGAGGGGATGGGGTTTAGACAGCACTTTGGAGGCCAGTGCTGCTCGTTTTGGCATGCCGAGGATATAAGGCGCTGGAAGCACGGGATGCAGTAGTTGTGGCAGGGCACGCGGACCGTGCTCCTAGGAGCGAATTCATCTAGGCAGGAGACGCATTCGCTGGTAGGCGGGGAGGATATGGTCAGCTTTGCTGTGTTAATAGTTCCCATGGGATTTAGTGGTACTCACACGTCAGGCCCTTCGGGCTCTTGAGACGAGGTGTCTTCCCCCGTGGCCCTTTTTATGAGGTCTGAGACGAAGCGTTTTCTTGCTAGATGCGTTTTTAATTCGCCTTGGGATGAAGATGTTAGGAATCTGGATCGGGCGGCGCCGGCTGTGCTTGATTCCCCGTGCTCGGCGCCGTTGAGTTTGCGGAGGAAATTCAGCAGAGGGCGGCGCGAAGGTCGTTTTGGTAATTCGGTTGGGAAGGGTCTCGGTGCGTCGTCCACTTTGAGGGTGACATGGGTTGATCTTAATGGCCAATCTGGTCTATCAATCTGGGTTGAGTCTTCGTCTGGCGGCCCTTTAGTATCTTCGGATTGGTTTACCACCTCCTTTTCTTCATTAGCTGCCTCTTCTTTTCTCCGTCTCTCCGTTTCAACTTCAGCTCTCTTTTTCTCTTCCTCTTCAAGTATCCTGGCTTTTACTCTGTCGATCGACTGTTGAATGATTTGTGTGATTATCTCCGAGTCTATTCCTTCTATATCCCCAACGTGTCTCAAGCCTTCGGGCGGTTCATATTTTGTCCAGTCGACGGTGAATACATCAGACGATGTCTCCGTAGGATAGGTAATCTCATCAGTGTCTTGTGCGACGGCTCTCCCCTTTCCCTTCCTTTGGACGCTCGCAGCATCTTGGTCTTCTTGCTGCTGAACTGATAGACCGTGTGCGATAAAGGGGTCCTCTGTGGTAGATGAGTCCTGCTCAATTATAAACATGCGGGCCGAGATAATTTTCATGGTGCTCAGTATTTAATTATATAAAATCCCCTGCTTTGGCTATCGCAGAGTTCATTTGCAACTCAGCAATATCAGCAAGATAAAACATGCTAGATAAATTTAAATACATGAAACAAAAAGATAACTTGTCCAGCTCATACTACAATACAGGACCTAATAACATACCTTAGTGAGGTTGACTCTCTAGTAGCCGACATAACATCATGTCGCTACCTAGGTATTCAGCCGCAATCACCGAGCGCTATATTCATCGCATCAGGTGCCTTGCGCGATGCCTAAACGGAGCGACCCGGAGCGACCGTTTGGCACAGTGGAGCACCCCTCTTATATGGTTACAGCATGTTGGAATTAAATAAGCTCGATAGGATGGCAAAGCTGCTCAGCTGTTGGGGCTGAGTAGGATTAGAATGATTTTAGGCCTCTATAGGAAGAAAGTGATGGAGAGGCTGTGTTAAGAGGTGGAACGACTAGTTTCTAGCTTCTAGTGCCATTTTCATCTATGTTAGTATAATCTATATCCGCATTGCTTCTGACTACCAAAGGCACAACGTCTTGAGATTGATCTCTCCTACCTGACTGTCGATGTGACCGAGCGACGTAAGAGTTCCCCGGATTCGCTCACCGAATTGAGTCTCCACCTTACACTTGTTTGCAGTACAGGTGAAACACGGTGTGCGAAGACGATCCAAAGCAAGGATGTAGGAACGGCTTCAGTTAGACATAAGTTTCTGACATAAATATCTAATTTAGGCAGCCTGGCCTAGAGACTAGAGAATATTCAAGTCTAGCTTCAGGATTAATTGAGGTAAATTCTATTGAAGGTATGCAAAGATGTGTGTTAAGAACTGCTGATAGTGGGATGATATATCGCTTGTTTTGTAAGAGTTAGAGCAAAGCGATCTCATGAGCCGTTAGAAGTGCGGCACATGCAGTCTTACCAACAATGGCCTTGGCGAATACCGACGGTTCCAAGCCGCACGTGCACATTTCTGCCTGTAGGGGGCTAAGCGCTACGCATATGCATAGGTGCCGAAAATAGCCGAATTGATTGTTAGGATGGTAGGGGTTGATGTTGTGAATGGGATGAGAAGAGCACCTAGGTTAGCATCTTCCGTGAGTAAAGGTTTTTGTAAACTCTCAAACAGAAGACCACGTTTTAGAGCTCATGATTACATGCTTCTAAAGTACATCACTGCGAGAAATATTGCGCGGTTATATAATATGAACTTATCCCCAAGAATTTAAACAGCTTATTCGTAGTAGGGTGTCCTCTGGACACATGACGCCAGGTACAATACAAATCCTCAAGAACTAGGTTCAAAACAATGATTCTATTTAGCTGTCAGCGCCATTTCTTCCTCCTGGGATTGAACGGTGCCTCGGGACGTTTATAATTTGGCACTGTCCTTAGCAAATTCGACCTTGTTAGTGCAAACACCCACGCCTTCCAGCTCAACTTCGACAATGTCACCATCCTGCATCCAGAGCTGTGGCTTTCTCCCCATTCCCACACCAGACGGCGTGCCGGTGAAGATGATATCGCCAGGAAGCAATGTGTGGCCCTTGCTTAGGAATGAAATGGTCTTCTTGACATCGAAAATCATGTCCGCAGTATTGCTCTCCTGTGCACACACTTATTAGTGACTCAAATACCTCTTCCCAACAACCACTGTCGCTTACCTGGACGGTCTTGCCATTTAGCCGCGTGCTAATCTTCAATGTCTGAGGGTCTTTGATGACTTCACTGCTCACGATACCAGGCCCGTAGGGTGCCCAGCCATCGAAGCCCTTGCCCAATGACCACTGGCTGCCGCCACGCTGAATCTGCCAATCGCGGTGAGAGACGTCATTGCCGATGGCGTAGCCGAGGACATAGTTCAAGGCCTCGGACTCGGGGACGTCAGTGCACGTCTTGCCGATGACGGCGACGAGCTCACACTCGTAGTCGAGGCCTAGTGATTGCTGGGCTTGCTGGTGCACGGGGATCGGATCCGTGGGACCCGCCAGCGACGTAACTGGCTTGTACTAGATGTTGAGCAGATGATGTTAACTTTCACTTCAAGCTCGCTCGAGATGATTTGGAACTATACTCACGAATAGCACGGGATACTTCGGAAGTGGGAGGCCAGCCTAGTTCAATCAACATTATCAGTCCCCGATTCCTCACGAGATGCCCCTGGCAGTTGAATCGATGGCTAATGAGGGCAAACAGTACCTCTTTCGCGTGCAGCGCGTAGTTGAGACCCAGGCATCGGACCGTCTTCACATCCTCAAGAGCCAACGGCGCCAAGAGCAGCCTTACATCAGCAACTTGGTCCGTGACCTTATACTGCCCGAAGACGTCGCCAACGATGATTTTGGCTTTCTTGGTCTGGGCAATGTCCGTCACGCCTTGAGGCAGAATGGCATCTCCGTAGTATACCTTGCCATTTCTTGCAAGGAAACGGACGAGTCTCTGTGATTCGGTCTCTCGTCAGTGGGAGGGAGCTCTACAGATGAGATGTACAGGCGGCGATGTGATGTCTTGTCTTACGGAGAATGTGGCCATGGTCAGCTTATCGAAACCGTAGAACACGCACAGAAAGACAGATGCAAAGTCGCTGGAGATGGAGATGACCAATTGGTTTCAATCGTCACGATATAACAACAAGAAAGAAGGAAAAGATGTTCCGGGGAGTAAACAAAAACAACGGCAGACCAACCGACAATTGCTTTACGGACGGAGAAATATCTCCAGCCTGAATATGGATACCTTGTAGGTACGACATACACATTATTACCTACCCCACGCCGGAAATAGTTCAGATTTGGGGATCCGGAAGACCAACGATGCATGATGCATGGTGAAATACTGCTCTCTCGGTATAACTATTTCGAATACATAGTACAGCTATCTATCTAGGTATCTACGTTTGCGATGGCTTTATTGAATAACGCCTCAAAAGAAGGCCATTCAAATATGAACTCTTTGATCCGAGAGTTACATAAGAGGAGGTACGGATATGCTGACAAACTATTGAGACTATTGAGTAGGCGGCATAAACCAGCTGTAGGTAGCTGTAAGGGGCTTGCTTTTCTCGGGCAGAGCTCGGGTTCTGCTCGGGACGGGATCCGATCGATGGTGGGGTATCAGAAGTGGAACACGGTGGACCTAATTAGAGTGGGGAGTAGGTCCGATAATGGTTCGTAAAAAGTAGGCGGTCAGACTTTTTAGATTGGCAGAAAACCCCAGCTATGGAGGGATAGCAGCCGAAGTAGTAAAAAAAAAGTTCCAGGCGCGTTTTGCTAACAAAGCACGATACTCCAGGTGGCAGCATTGCCAACACCTCAAAATGGTTTCGGCAAAGGCCAACCTGAAGCGCAAAGCTTCCAATATCGAGGCCCGCGATGCCACTAGTGCTACTACTATACAAACTACTCAGGACTCCGACGTTGAAGACTTTGGCGACGGCATTTTGGAAGCCATATTCGACGATGACGACGACTCGGAAGACGATTATGTCGAAGGAGACGACCAGGATGACGATGAGTCCGGCTCCGAGGATGAAATAGCCAGCGACGACATCCCTACAGACGATGAGAGGTTCGGGGAGAAGTCAGCTCTTCCCAATGGTGCCAACCCTAACAAGGACCAAGACCATGAGGAAGACGAAGACGACCGGGCCAATTATAGAATTGAAAAAGATGCGAACGGCGGCATTCGATACGTCTATGACGAGATTGATCCCGTATACGACTCTGACGACAGTGATGCGCAAGGCCCTACCAATACCGTATGTGTCCCAGGGCGCTCGTTACCCTTTCCCGCCCGGTCGCAATTGACAGTGCCTTGGCTACAAAGCCACAGCAATTATGCGACTCACATGAATGAAATGGCTTATATGGAATTTTTATACTGACACCAAATCTCAAGATCGGAAATATTCCCCTCTCATTCTACGACTCATACCCTCATATTGGTTACGATATCAACGGCAAGAAGATCCTTCGTCCGGCGACCGGGGAAGCGCTCGATTCCCTCCTAGATAGCATCGAGTTGCCTGAAGGATGGACTGGTTTGACGGACCCTGAAACGGGCAAACCATTAAATCTCAGTCGAGACGAATTAGAGCTACTTCGTCGCGTTCAAATGAAGGAGGTTCCCGAAGAAGGTTACGACATGTATCCGGTATGTGCAGTGCCCAGTCAGGCTATGCAAATAATGCCAACTAACGACGCAATAGGAAACTGTGGAATGGTATACCAGCCATGTGGAACAATTCCCATTATCTGCAGCTCCAGAACCGAAGAGACGCTTCGTGCCCTCGAAACACGAGGCTAAGCGTGTAATGAAGCTGGTCAAGGCTATCCGCGAAGGCAGGATATTACCATACAAACCTCCAGAAGAGAGAGAAAAAGAACAGGACGAAGAAGAGGAAGTGCACTATGACTTATGGGCCGACGAAACCCCCAGGCCCCCCAATATCATGCACATTCCTGCGCCCAAGCTTGCTCCTCCAGGATACGACCTATCTTATAACCCTCCGCCAGAATATCTACCGACTAATGCGGAGAGGAAGTCCTGGGAAGAAACAGATCCAGAAGAAAGGGAGAAATCATACTTACCACAGAAATACGACTCGCTCAGACGAACCCCAGCTTATGATCAGTTCGTCAAGGAACGGTTTGAGAGGTGTTTGGATCTGTACCTTGCTCCTCGTGTGCGGAAAAACAGGCTCAACATCGATCCCACATCACTACTGCCTAAACTACCTCGTCCTGAGGAATTACGTCCCTTCCCCACAGTTGCCTCCATCGAATTTGCCGGCCATGAGGGTAGGGTGAGGTCGGTAGCGATTGATTCATCAGGCCAATGGTTAGCTTCTGGTGGCGACGACGGCACAGTGAGAGTTTGGGGCCTTTCAGATGGAAGGCAGCAGTGGCAGGCAAAACTGAGTAGCGATGACCCCGTCGATGTTGTCAGGTGGCGTCCCGGTCAGGATGGATTAATACTGTCGGCTGCGGTCGGTGAGGACTTCTACTTGATGATACCATCCATCATGAACCCAGAACTAGAACAAGCTAGCCGAGCCATCCTTGACGCGGGGTTTGGATATGCTAGCAACGCTAAACAACAAACAACGGCAACCGGTGCAAGGAAAGACCCTCCGGCCAAGTGGGCACGGCCTGGCGCGCGCTTAGAAGATGAAGGTGTGTTGCTGAAAGCGACTGTCAGATCACCTATCAAGACCATAAATTGGCACCGGAGAGGTGACTTCTTCTGCACAGTGTCGCCCACTGGCCAACGTAGCGCTGTGGCTATACACACACTGAGCAAGCATCTTACACAAATACCCTTCCGTAAACTGCCGGGCGGGGCTGCGCAGACGGCTTCCTTCCACCCATCGCGTCCTCTATTCTTCGTGGCAACTCAAAGGACAATACGCTGCTATGATCTGCAAAGACAGGAGCTGGTCAAAACTATCCAGCCAGGTTGTCGTTGGATTTCGTCATTTGACATACATCCTGGAGGTGATCACTTGGTTGCCGGTTCTTATGATCGCCGCCTACTCTGGCATGATCTTGAAATGTCAATTCGGCCGTACAAGACGTTGCGATTCCATGAGCAAGCTATACGGTCAGTCAAATTCCACCCGGGCTCATACCCACTCTTTGCAGATTCTAGCGATGATGGCACGCTGCAAATCTTTCATAGCAAGGTGGTCAATGACCTTATGGAAGGCCCAACGATAACTCCTGTGAAAATGCTTTCGGGCCACAAGGTGGTCAATAGACTTGGCGTTACAGATATAGCCTGGCATCCTCATCATCCTTGGATTGTTAGCGCTGGAGCGGATAGCATGTGTAGATTATGGACGTAGGTTTTGCTTGTGTATATAAAATAAAAGCATGAAACCCACCCCGGGCATTTCCTGCCGTGTTGGATTTCTAGTCTGGAATACCTAATTCATACAGCGACGGAATTTACCATCTCTGGTAAATGACATACGCGTCCTTTATTCATTTGTGCAGCGCCGAACACTTCTAAGCCTCCTCAAAATCTGCCGGCATCGAAACACACCATCCAATCGACCTGTAACAACGCATTCAAGGGGGTCCACAATATCTGGCATGCGCTTGTAACCTCGTTCACACTCTGTCAACCCTATCTTGACCAATGGTCTAGCCTGTAAGATGATATTTCGGAAAGGGCAATTGGCAATTCGCTTTTAAGATGTTGCGAGTGGCTCCTCAGGAGAAGCCTCATTTCCCTCCCTGTGCTCACTGCGTGTCTGCTCGCCTTCCCCATTTGTGCCCAACGGTTTCCACTCCTTCCCTATCTAGCGGTGTTGGGCACCTTCTTTGCCACTTCTCTTCCTTTTGTCTTCTATAGGGGTATAATGGTATCGTTATTATTAGTTCTATTATACGATTTTCTTCGCATTCCCCGGCCTCTGATATCGCTTAAGCAAAACATGCGGTTTTTCTTTTTGTTTTTATGTATTATCTTTCGCCCCGAATTCTAAAGCTAGAATTCTTCCAGATTAGAGAATAACTCAAGTACGTACATGCGTCTCTTTTGGTATCACGCGTTTTGATTCCCTTGCTAGGCCTTAGAGGTTGGCTTGGCTGTCATAGGGATCATCGACTCGTTCACCGCTCATTCATTAGAGTCACTGATAGACACAGTTTTGTGCGATAGCGTGCCTCCGCTATTCGAACCTTAGACACAATTCTACGAACCTAGGAAGAGAAATCATCATGGAAAGAATAGGATCGAAGAAGGACCGCTCATCTCCGTTTGGTATAGAATCAGATGGGACAAGATAACATGAAGATTATTATTCGATGAAATAAAGGGCGGCGCTGTGGACAAAACAATCCAGAAAATAGACGATTCTCTACCTACTAGAGATAGAATTCGCTATACGAACCGACTTCATCGGGCCACATACAGACGGGGGTCATTCAATTCTTAAGAAATGGAATTCCCATTTAACGAGAACGAAAGCGCCGCGTCGAAGAAGGGATGGATAATTTGGCGAGAGCTGGCATTATTCCACCCTTACGGGTTCCTGAACACGTGAGCGTGGAATCATCTTCTTTTACAACCCTCAGCAGAAGAGTATAATACCGAAAGCATGCGTCGATGGCACTGCTTTTAGGATTACCAATACCCTAAACATGAAGATCGAACCTGGAATCAGATTCAACGCCTCTATCCGCACCATCACACCCTTTTTGTAGAGGGTCACCTTGAACTGTTTACGATGTCATGTCTACAATGTGCAACGTTGCATTGTTGGTCGATATCGCCCTGATCGGGAAGAGAACGTCTCCTTTGGGGTTTCCAGCCTATCCTAAATACCGATAATACAAAATACCACAACCCACGACGAGGATCGATCATAAATTACGGAATACGAGATCCCCCACGACGCAGATTCTCTAGGTCAGGGCATCGAGCAAGGTTTATCCAGCTAGATTTAGATACATCAAGTGTCTACACGCGCAAAGGAAAACCTCTGTTAAAAGCAAGGCATTATTTAAGAAGTAATCGTTTCCGCCTCGTGCAACGATACGAGACGCATTACGAAACGCAGCGCCGCACCGATCATTAGGAAGAACAAGAACAAGAACAAGAAAAAAAGAGAAGAAGAAAGAGAAAAGACAAGAATAGAAGAAAGTGCGGAAGCCGTGGTCGCGCGCATGTTTTCTCTGTTTAATTGTGAGCAGAAGCTCGCAACACTACTAATACTAAAAAGACCACAGAAAGTAGCACCCAGCTGTCTCTCATGGCCACGACTAACTAACTGAACATCACACAGACTCGAGACTCTAATTGCCTTCACCGCAGAGTAATGCGTATCATTACCACGCCGTGGCTGGTAGCGAACCCATGAAGTCGGGAAGATCCCCTGGATGATCATGAGATTTCGGTTCCGATTCGTCCCCACTGTGTTTCAGGCAATATCGGTGTCCGTCGTACAACGGCTGAGTCGGCTGTCTTTAACAAAACAGTCTGCAGGGCCGAAGAGCGCACAATTTCAAATTATTTATTTACTTAGTTTTTAATCTTTTTTTTTTTTTTCTTTTCTCCCCCTTTCTTTCAGTATCTTTGCATCACTATATAGGCTCCCAACCTGCTGCAAGAATATGGTCGACACTCGATTTTCGTCAGACTCCAAGCACGGACCCATCATCTCCTTATCAAAGACAAACACCACACCATAATAGTTTTGAGTTAATGACCATAGAGTGTCACGGTACCATATAATAGCCGCGGACGAGGTTACACGCCCGACTTTACTACATTCAACTTTTAGTAGTGTTGTGGGTTGCTGCTGCGGTTGCATTTCATGACAGAGCGGCTAGTGCCTATCTCGCTAATGACGCGATAAGATCGAGAAGAGGCGTTACAAAACAATCATTCGGTCTCTGTTTGCGCGATGATGATCGTGTGGGCTCCAATGCTTGGGCGAGGTTACATGGCTGCGTACTGCTCAATGACTCGCCAAAATGTCTAGGAAATCCCGAAATATTCTACGCGCCAGTAAGCACGAATTGAACGAGATTTTGCGATTTGATCTGGATAGAATATGAGAGGTAACCAGATATTTCATTCCTACGTTACGGCAGCGACGAAAAGTTTCCATCTATTCTTTGGTTTTTTGCTTTCTTTTTCTTTAATCCTTTCTTTCAATTCCTTTTTTTTTTTTTTTCCTTTTTCTCCTTTCGAATCCTTCTTTCCTTTCCTTCTCTTTTGCGTTCCTTTTTTCAGCCCCTCATTCCCCTCAAATACGGTACGGGACAAGCCACAGAGGCAATTTCTCAGCCCTACAAATACGTAGTATATACCAACCAGGTATACACATTGTGTCATACCTACCTACCTACCACCCTAGGCTACTGCTACTTGCATATGTAGGTGTGGTGGGTAGGAGGGATTGGCAATTGGATAGGTATTCGGGGACATTCCAAAACGGCACGATCGATCGCCAACCGCTCACCTATAAAGATTGGATACATGAGCTGGGATGGCATGCGGCATGAGATTGGCGTCCCGTGGGAATGGTAAGTTGTTCGCCAAGGCGCGTCATCCTATATCGGAGGGCCCTTGCATGTACCACCAGTGCGGTTTATCAATACCGCGTGAAGTGGTGTGAAGTACCCCGCAACGCCGTTGGGGAAAGAGAGACATGGTTGTCTAGTGTGTAAACCCATGGTAGCGGATAAGAAGAAGAAAAAAGGAAAGAGAAAGGGTTGGGGTAATGATGTTGACGGAGGTGCGGGGATAAGAAATAGGACACGACGGCTTCAACTGCCGGGGGGGGGGGGATATTTGTTTTGAAGGAGGTCAGCACAGCCTGGCGAGCTGAACATCTACCCCTCCATCTATTGCTCTATCAAGGCGCAGAACCCCGATGGTGACACCACACACGATGTCAGACGATAGGCGTCGGGGTTATCGTCGTCATCACCGACGGAATTTCGATCAGGTAATCATGCGTCTGGTTAAGTTACCACCGGATGGCCGGAGTACCGGCAGAGATGAACATTTCCTTTTCCTAGCAGCCCCAGGACTTTCCCCCGAATTCACTTTCAAGATTCCATATTTATTTGAATGCCTGGAAACACAAGGAAAGTTGCCCTGGGGACTCAAGATGGGAAACCCGACATGTAGGAGGACTCTTCCTTCACAAATGAGTACACAAGGTACGAGTGTATCGAAGTGGTCCATTTTTCTGTCTTGTTCTCTGATTTTCCCCCTTTACCTTTTGTAGCGCCCACGCATCTCTGGATGTTAAGGAAAGGAAGGAAGGGGAAGGAATGAGCTGTGCCTCGCCCATACAGTTGGAGATAGGGACCCGTGGCGGGGCACCCGGAAATTAGCCCAAAGTTTATTGAAACGAATTAAGTTAACACAAGACAGAACTTCAAGGGCCAAAACGACACCTCATGGATGGCGGTAAGCGATTACCGCCATTCTCGACTTTGTTCCTCTCACATCTGCTTTTGTGAGATGGTCGCCTTCATATTCGTCATCGTCATTTCTCATCACTTTCATGCAAAGATGGTGTATACCACCATAGAGATTGCCTGGGGGTGTGCTGCCTTTTGGACCTCACACTAAAACCTCATCCAATAGATGACCGATCGGGGCACTCACATCGGCAAACTGCACCCCCGTGTCACAGACGACGTCGGCCACCGGCTCTATCTGCAGGGGCGTGAGTGTTGACGACGAGATCATGCTCCAGGACGAGCTGCTACCGCACCGAGTTGCGGTCTCGGTCCGATCATTTCGGAGTATGGACATGTTGATGTCCACAGGGTCCGCTGCCGAGAACTGCGACCGACCACGGATCCATTCGTCGATATGGCCGTTCACTGATGCGTGAGCGACATAATGATTGTGGGCTGCGAGGGCACGCTCGGTCAAGGGCGGCGTGGCACCGTTATAATCACGGTCGATATAGAAGAGAATGTGCGCTCTTGGGGTCGGATCACGACGAGGAGCTTGGGTAGCCTGGGTAGTAGCTGCAACCTCGTCAGCCCTGACGGTTGCGGTGCTGTCGGAGGCGGGGTAGTGTTGTGGTGCGTCTTCCCCTTGTGAGGACGTAGGACGCCCAGGAGCCTGGCTCCGGGTGACCACGTTTTCAGGTGTAACACTGGGCCCGCTCGACAAGGACATCCCGGAGGGCAGGTTGCTATCCTTATACTGGGGCGGGCGGACGGCGGTGTAGTTGTCTTCGGAACTAGACATGATGGATGTTAAGGTAGGCTAGTGTATAATGGGCGATGTGAGGGACGTGGTAGCTTGACGAGATGGCTACTTGAAGGGTCGAACGGAAACCGAAGCGGACAGCTTATGACTGGTGCTATATGCAACGACTTGAGAAGTTGTTACGGTGGAAAGCGGGAACAGGCAAGAGTGTCAAACGATGACTCATTCCCTGTGGTATGGTGACGAGGGCCGACGTTGAGTATGTGTATGGTGTTGGTGGTGGTGATGGGGCGATGAATGGTTGTCGCTTCGTTGTCAAAGACCGAGCTGCGGTGCTTTATATAGTAGGGACGACGCTCTGGTCGAGTATGGGATGGCTTGCTTTCCAGACCCTCGAACCCCAGAGAAAGGGTATCCAAGAAGGGGAACACGGAAAGCAGATAAATAAGTATATAATATAATGCCTTACGTAGTGTAGATAGAAACAGTGTAGACAGACAGACGCTGGAAGAGAGGAGGAGGGGTGGAGTGAAAAGGGAACGCAACGGCTTCTGCGGGTTCATTCATTCTTATACCCACGAGTCCGACTTGTCCTGGCATGCGAAGCATTACACCAGCCGGCGCCTGCGAACATCATCGTACAGGAGCCCAACGATGGGTGCCACTGTCTTGTGTGGTTACCACGTATGGCACTAACCACGAGCAATCTGCTGCTAAAGTGCACAGGGACGAGCAAAGAAAGGTACAGTAGTAGGATGTGTGGTTAGAGGTAGGTACCTACCTAGGTAAGGTACCTAGGTGGGTAGAGGTAGGTTGGCGAGGCGGTGCAGGGTCTCTGTACCCCCAGATATTGTGTTAGTGACGATGGGAAATCGATCAAGGCATGTAGATATTGTACCATGATGTAGAGTCAACACGTGGGGTTGCTGTGACAGGACCTGGAAGGGACTGAGTATAACATATCTGGTGTGTATATATATATATACCTAGGTATGGTACGAGTTCAACTACACAAGTATTAACATGGCCTAACCTCTTGAGCGAGTACCTATCGAGTACTTCAAAGGCCAGCGCCAGTAGTATTAGTATGGTAGTGTCAGCGACAAAGAGGGAAGCCAGGTTCTGGGTCCATCGGAACCTCTGCGCTCCCGGCAACTAAGGTACGTCGAGACCCAGATACATCATACCTAGTACATACACCCGACACATCCATATATGTAGGTATATATACACCACCCATATGTACTCTGGTGTCACAACAGCCGCTGGAACCCTGGATCCAGGGCTGTGTGTGCTACTTAGCACCAAGAACGCCTACACCTGTAGATACATACTTAAGTATATATGTACCTGTACATTTCGGAAGTAAGTGCTACCTACTAGGGTATTCATCATAGATAGGTACTGCATATGTCGGAGCTTCCTAGCATTGTTTTTTTCTTCTCTTTAACCTTTATTTTTATTTTTATTTTTTCCTTATCTAGTATCTTGTACTAGCGATGTACCCTATAGTAACCTCTTAATCTCGTACATATTGTCTCAGATGCAGCAGAATGTTCACCTTTTAATCTTTACTTGTAGAAGAGGTAGTATTCTTGGGAGAGTATACCTAGGTAGGTAGTCAGTACTAGGCGAGCGAAGTTAGGGGAGGGATGATGTACCTAACGACTTTCAGTTAGTACGACTACCGACTGCTAGAATACCTAAGGTATGTACTAGTGTACTGCGAATCCACTCCATCAAGATGGATTCCGTACCCACCTACTAAGTACTTATAGTATCACGACCTAAATGTTGTACTCGGTCACCCCTGCTTGTTATTTTGTGTGGAATACTATCGCCTCGTTTTTCGCGGGCCAAACGAGTGGTGATTAGGTACGCTTCGAACCATCTGTCCTTCTTGTGAGGAAGCCTCCATCGCCTGACGAGTGATTTATTTGCCGTCGGCAGCAGTAGAGCCAGGTTTCTTCCGCGGCCGGCCTCCTCTTCTTGATTTTTTGGGTCTTTTAGTTCCCGTCCTCCCTCCTAGCGGGTAGCCATCTGTTACATGTATCCCAGATCTGTCTACCTGCCCGTCATTGCGTGCTTACACTCTCATATACTTATGTATGTTTCGTTATTCTCCGAGGCTCTGCATTCCATACAAACTTCATTGGTCCACCGCCACTCAGTCGTCTATGCTTCTCAAATACGCCAGTGTCCATGGATAAGTCCCGGCAGGCTAGATTATCAAACACTCCTCTACGCCTAGTCATTCAGTATTCAGTGCGTGCTGTGCTTAAGATGTTCGTCCATCCTAGGCGTCATGTGATAACACATCGCCGTACATCATACCTGCTCGCATGCCACTTATGCGATATGCGATGTGATTGCTTGCTATATCTCGTGTCCTGAGCATGTGGGTGGTGGCTGAAGCATCTCCCGTCTGTTCCAATACCCGTTAACCTTAACTTATGGCCTGGTACCGCTCAACCAATCAATGCTGAGGTGCTACCGGAGTGTCGGCGTTTTGGGGACATGGCTGCGATACACAGGGTCGTGGTGGTACATTCAGCTAACGTTTTTGGTGCTTGGCAATAGAGATGCAATGGCTTGATGCCCATCCTGTCGCGGCCCCATTTCTGGCTTGAGGGGAGCCTGAATCCCGACAAACAATTCCTTCGCAATGAAATCAACCCAAGCCAACAAATCAAGGACAAAGGATTGACCCCATCAAAGGGCCCATGTCCTAGCTGCCGTTGTCGAACCTCCCCCAATAACAAACCTGAGCAAGGCACCGACAAGCCATGCCACGAGGGAAAGTGAGACATGTAGAAGTTTAGAAAAACAACGCCCGCACGTCGTAAGTGGCCACTCCGTGTACGAACCTTTGGGCACCAACAAGCCGTTGAGCCCGACAATTATCCTGATAGGGTCAGTAACGCCAGTCTCAGATGATGAGATATTCCCTTTTTTCTTTTTTTTCTACCCACGCTGATGGTGCTGTGTTTCGATCATTCACCGTCCACCGTCCACCGTCCACGCACCTTACCTTAATTGGTTATCATTTGCTAGTGGACGGTGTCTTCGGACAGCTATCCTTGGTTCTTTATTCGGGGATACTGCTTTGGTATGTCTCACCTCGGGGAGCCGGTGTAAATGACCTAACATGTGATATGATCAAGCGAGTATTTATGCATAACATTTTTTGTTTCTCTCTCTTCGAATAGACCTAACGCGCGCGGGGGATCGGAACGTTCCCGACTTGTGTGTGTCTCACATTACATTTGTTTCCATTAATTAGTAGGTGATGCTTTCGAATGAGCACAGAATCTTGACATGGTGCGTTGGCGAGATACATCGTTCGGAATTCTCCGTCATAGATCTATTCAAAATATTGCGCTTGGCTTGTAACTGTACTGGAATTGTGTAGCTTACCTTAGTATGTCTGGCCTTGACGGCAGAAACAAGGTTTCTTAGTACTCAGCTCCTCGAGAATAGACACTACACTAGAGTGACGGTGGTGGAATACCGTCGGAACGGGACCAACACTATACCTCATCTGAATCAAGCTTATAGCGTCCTACAACCGTGGTACCATTATTCGCGGTTGGTACCGCCCGTCGTGCAACGAAGTACTTGAGAGGACCAATCTATGTCCAACCCAGGCAAAAACGCCCAGCATTGTCCCTAAGCCCCAGGGGCAGACGACGGAAGCCCGCTAAAGAAATACGAGCTAAGAGGACGATGAGATCGACACCACTGAATGTTTCACCTCAGCAAGGACGAATAGTCATTGGATGCTGGTGACACGAAACGGTGTTGGGGAAGCCAAGATTGTAGGTACTCAGCATGCCACTACACTGCTGTGGCTTGTTTGTACAGGCGCAAAGTCTACTGCATGTCTCACCAAGACTCCTCGGCAAAGAGTCATACGTACAACAATTACACATGGCCAGGTATGCCGTCTCAGACATCAACTTTTCACGACGGAAGACTTCCGAAAACATGGTTGCGAATCTTCACGGTGCTGTAGATTCTGAAGCTCTCGTCTTGCTGGTGAGCACGTTTCCGTATTTGTATATCTACACCGTCCGTCATTTCATGCGCAGTGGGTTGGTAGGCATTTGTCGAGCTTGGGGCATGTAAATAACCAACACCGCGGGCTTCGTTGTTTCTTGTCCCTTGATTCTACTCGACACTTTATTTTCTATTGCTATGTATAATTTAACACACGGTGAGGTCGTCAACAACGGGTTCTCTCTTTTGGGCAGGTGGCATGTAGTACAGCCGTCATTCTGATGGCAAACCCAAGGGCCGCCATGGACGAAGATGACGCACAAGCAAGAATGACGAACTGGGCTAATCCGTGTTGGATAGACTGACCGCGGCGTACCTTTTCTAATATATGCACTCTGCTGACCTACGGCTCTTTCTATTTTTTGACCTGGCTGACACACTGATTAGCGTACATGATCTAGTAATTCACGAGCTGATTCGCATGCCCATTCCCCAACCGTTGCGACGGTGGGTTGGCAAATTGGCTTGGCGCCAGAGACCCCAGGCTTAAGCTACGGCACCCTTACTGAGCAGCTGTACGGATACTGTTGATTATGCAGTTAACGAAGTTCGTTTTCAGCCTCAACGGATGGATGGATCAAGCATTACTCAGGCATTATTTGACGCATACGTTTATTATACCGCTCAGCATGTCAAGAAAATCTACATGATCGGCTTTCCCCCGGCTGTTATCTATTAACACCAGACTCCTCGGTTGGCGTTTCTTGTCAGGCGCCCTAGAGAAACATCATTCTCTAAAGCCGTACGTCTTCCCTGAAGCCCACTTGTGAGCTCTGATGGGAAAGCACCTTAACTGATCAACACGTCATCTCAATCTTGGCCCATGCAATATTAAGCGCCAGGAACAAAAGCCCCGTGAGTGCGTTCACCATTTGAAACAGAGACGCGCTTCAAGCGCCAATGGGACCCCACAAAACGACGCAAGACTCCGGGCTCAGGAATTTCCAGAAGCCTTAGAGCTGTAACGTTATTTCAGCTGATGGAGCTGTATCGTGTCTGCGGGGGCTTGCTGCAGAGAATCCAATTTCATTATCCACGCAAGCTGACCCTAGCCCATTCCTTATTCTTACATAGTATTTCACCACGAGATATTTACTGGCGAGACTGGGACGAAGTTACAGAGACGTAAAGAAGGGGGCAGGGCTCGGCAGGGTTGATAAGAGTGGACTGAAAGAACAGATTGGTGACCGAATCTCTCCAACTTACACAAGCTGCATACATGCACCCCTTGGTCTCTCCCCTATCCCAGTCCTCATGTAGTATACGCTGTGCCCCATGAGTGGCGGAGCTGAGGCTCTTACCTATCCACCTCTCTTGCCTCGTCTACCTAGGTACTAGACGAATCATGTTAGTTGCAAGCTAGTACGTGCAGTACCTAAGCGAAGACGATCATTGAATACCGCATCCGACAGGCATCGGTCTACGAAAGTTGCCTCTTTGAGCGTTTATGCCGCGCAGTGGACGCATTCGACGACCGCCCACGCACATCATCTACTGACCATTACTTTGTAGGTATCCATACCGATTTTCAGAGCCGGGAAACGTGTTTTAGAAACCCTGCCGTCGCTCCATGACACCATACCAGCAATATCTCTCTTGTCACCCCGGACAAATTACCCGGTCTGCCTTGCCTTTACTTAAGTACGTTTGTGTAGGTACTGCGCACCACCTTCTTAGGGTGTGCGCCTTTGACCTCAGCAGATGGTACGTTCCAAAGCGGTATCCCCAGCAGTACTGCCCCAGGCTATATCCCTGTCATATCTGCCACAACACCAACCCAACCCAGCGACTACACATGCGTTTCAAACAATAACGGACAGCAGGTAGATCGCCCACGTTGTGTTCGACTCGGGCAATCTATCCCGAGCCCTCTCTCTTCGCTTACCAAGACTACATTGGGAGACAGCCTCTCTATCATTCCTTATTACTTCGACAGGCCAGCTAGCTACTTTTTTAATTTTTTAATTTTTAATTTTTCCCCCTGTGCATAGGTGCATGCTAGAATGCATAAGCGCGACGCACATGATCACATGCTACACAATACTATGTAGATGAGGTAGTGCACACCACATATAGGTACTTGTACACTAGTTTGATGGCAGATGGTCACTACCACACAGGCACCAGGGGACCAGCGGGATGTGGAAGGGATGAAAGACGCTACTAAGTAGCGTACCTAGGGTAGGGTGCGGAGAGTGATGTAAGGGATGGACCAAGCGTTATGTGTCTGTCTTCAATTGGGACCCGGCCTCTCCGCATCGCCCGGCAAGAGTTTACTGAGTACAGCACACTACCTACTGCGTACACCATACTAGGTTACTCGGTAAGTTCTTCATACACTGCGCATCGCATACAATGTGCGAAGGTGGAGAGATGCACATCTGTGCGCGTGCGCATGCAACGCACATACATTCTATTTGTATACTGTGTACGTACACTCTGCCGCCTACAAATGAAGACGTATAGGAATAGCCTGACCATGTAGTGTACATTGTTTTATCATACTTTGTTATTATAGCTGCCCTTCGTCGCCCTAGATGGAAATCCCCCGGGGCCGCACTCCATGCCGAGCTCCCACCCTTGTATCATGTGTGGGCTGACTACCGGTATGTCGTGTACTACTTAGTAAGTATGAAGACCTGATGGGCTGGAAAACGACCTGCACAAGTACTGCACAAGCACGCGGAGGGGAAATCGTCGTCGCGAAGGTTACCCCTAACCCCTGCGGAAGCTCTCCCTTGATTCGGGATCGGTTTACCGGGTTGATCGCATGGATTAAGGATTTGGGCAGAGATTATTGGCTTTTTGGCAAGGTCATATGCCGCCGTGCCGGAGATAATTACCTGTAGATGAGTGTATTTACAAGAGCTTGTCGTATGTACGACGCTGTATGTGGTTAGGCCACTTGGTAGCGATAGATGGAAAGGCGGCAATGGGTCCGGGTTGATCCTTGCCGGAGTTTCGGCTCGATCAAGTGCTTGATGAATCCATTAATCGTTTCCGTTTCGACTTGCCAAAATGGCTAAGTCAAACCAAACCATTGCATTTTCCGACATTTGACATGAGGCCTTGTCCATGCTCGCTAGCGTCGACTACCTTTTTAAGTAAATAAGTACGAAAGTACATACTGATCATGTTTCTGGAGACAGATTTGTACACCACAACAAAATCCAGCGCCGGCACTTCGCTGGCCTCTATCTAATCCTAGTTATACGTAATCCCTGGTTTCTTCTTCAACGGAACACGGAGAATTCGCCACTAAGCACGTCGTCCGAACAATTGTGCATTATACTACCCATACATATTGTTTCCTACAGGTGTATATAATACTACAGTAGTATATGCTCCCTAAATGCGCAGCAATGAGCTCACCTTTTCCGACGCCGTTCGGGAAACCGACCAGTGCCCGGCTAGAAACTAGCAGCTTAGTTGAGAGATTAAGCTATATGTCAACCAGGGTGTCGTTATATATATCCACTATTGTTTTAGGTATTTTGGCGACTTACACTAGTGTAGTGATACCGAACGGGCTTGGGAAGGGTTACGGGGGTTGGATACATGACATGACAGGATACTAAGTATACCACATACCACATACTACAGTAGAACAAGCTTCTACGGTACTGCACTGCGCTGCGCTGCGCTGCACTGCGGTGCACACACACACACACACACACATCACCATCATCATCATCATCTGGTGCGCTGCTTTATGCCCTATGCTACGACACTACATGTCTGCCCAGGCGGCCTTTATCTACGGGACATACTTAATAGTGGAGACTGTATGTGACTGTGTGCTATACATAGTCTAGGATGGTAAAATAGGGTGACAGTGCAATGGACGTACGTAGCATAGCATACTACCTAAGTGAGTAGGACTTGATGATAACCCTAGACTACTTACCAGGTTCGATCAACGTACGAAGGGAAGGAAAATCAAAGAAAAAGAAAAAAAAAAGAGACAAGACGAGACGAGACGATGCACGACGAGACGACGCAGTAGCAATCTAGGACTTGTCTTGTGAGCTTCTTTTAATCAAAGGGACCCTGTAATTCTTGTTGATACAATTGCACTACATTGCTAGGATGAAGGTGCCAGCTAGGTACATATGTATGGTGGGTCGGTATTGTGATAGATAGTAATAGAGAGAGACGGGTCAAGACGGAGAGAGATGGAGAAAGCTGGAGAGGGATGGAAAGAGACGGAGAGAGACGCACAGAGAGACACCCTGAGAGACGCACTGAGACACAGTCAGACGCAGCGAGATGCGGCGACATGCAGCAACAACGGCAAGAGAGACATACCTACGTAAGACACAGACCACAGACACGCAGCGAGACGCCGCAGAGAGACCACAACGAGACACGGAAAGATGGAGAGACAGGCACACTGAGAGACAACTGAGAGACAGAGAAAAGGCGACAGAGAGAAGGCAGGGCCAGAGCGCGCGAACCAAAAGCGGCAACCTTCGAGAAAAGTTCCACGCTAAATTAGCTCGCGCTAGCGCTACCTCACTGACCCACGCTACTCCACACAACATCCACCACACATTCACAGATCCAGGGATCGTTCGATCCCAATCCACATAACGTACACTACTAAGTAGGCCTCCCATACTTACTTGTAGTATACACTATCTAGAGATTGACGTGTAGGTATGTAGCTCGTGTACCGACATCGTATCTTCAATCCGGCGATGTCCAACCTCCCGAACCAATAGACAGTAGGTTCCTATCCTGCTATGACCCTACCCAGGCAGTGAGTACCCTTCAAGTAGCTCCCCCGAACCACTCGAAGCACGTATGGGGGCGTGCTCGGCCCTGGTTCCTGGGCGCGAACTCACTCACCTGCTCATCTGATTGATTCGAGGCCCATGCATGATGGGTTGTGCTACAGTACTGTAGTGTAGTGTACCGGCACCAGCATAGCCACATTCTATCCTTCTATCTATCGATCTGTCATCTTACATACGTTACTGTATTATACGCACCCCACTACCTACCTTGGACCTAGGACGAGCAGTACTGGACGAGCACAAACAGCGCTGTCAGGAATCGGACCCAACTCACTACCTACCTAGGTACTGTTATGTGCCCCACCCTATCCTCAACCTGCACAACATGTCGTTAGGAGGGAGACATATAAGTAGACTTGCACAAATCCTGGAGGTATGGTAGCGATGACAGTTAGCGCCTTACACTACCCGAGTATCCTGTTTCTTGTCGAAACGCCATATGCGCAATGTCTGATCTACATACATGGTAAGGATAGACATTGTTTGGACTAGGTAGCTAGAGATAGGTAGATACTGTAGGTGCTCGGTAGAGCACAGCATATCCCCACCTGACCGTCTATAAGTAAGCTCGCGATAGTACTTAGTCAGGTAGGCAGTGTATATCCATCTGGATATCAACCTGAACTATATCTACTATTCTACGCTATTCTAGTGTAGATACCAACCCCTACAAGTTTAGGAAACAAGCACTGATCCCCGCCAACCTCGCTCACTCACTACTAAGTATTAAGTATGGAGCCGGCAAGCAAGCATGCAATAATATGGCTATTACGCATGAGACAGGCATAGGCACAGACGGACTATACTACCTAGCCCATGTAAAATGAGGGCTCTAGGTAGCTACAGAGCTATGACCCATCACCTAGTGTACATCCTACTTATCTATCTGTCCTAAGCACTTTATCGAAGGGTGACCCATGATAGAAGGACTACATTATGGTTGGTTACCTTAGGTATCTGTCAACCTACATGGTACATACCTCTTATCTATGTAGCAATTTAGCTTCCCTACATTATTCCTACGATTATTCTCTATTTTATTTATTATTATTTTCTTTCTGAAAAAGTTTCTGCTCTTTTTTCTTTGCTTCTTCTCCCCTCCCTGTCTCCAAGGGCACCCCCCCTGGCTGCCTGCCTACGATATCTGCACTGCAACATAACCTTACTACGTACATTACATTACATGACATTAGTGTACATGTGGCGCGTTTCAAACACGGCGCCTGGGTTATGTGTGTATATGTGTGTATCTGCACAGCAATAATGGTGAGAAACCGAAAGGCACATGCAAGAGGGGGTGTGCGATTAGTTAGAACCCAATTTCGAACGGGTTTTGTTTGTTTGCAGCGTAGAGGCAGATAGGTACTTAGGTAGCTAGCACGGTCAACTCTAATACCTACACTACCCAGTATATACACTAGTGCACTACTTAGTATATACCAGCATGATAGGACCCTGTTCCATGTATACTTACCGAAAGGAACCGACGATGTAACTTCACCCCACCAGTTTAGCTGTGCCTCCCAGGGAAGGCCGCGTCAGTCAGAAAGAGGAAGGCTTCTAGAAGGTCGCATTCCTTCGATTCCTTCTATGCAGACAGGGACGGTAGACCAGGGGTCAGGGAGTCAGCTGTCTGGCAAATGAGGTCAGATGTGCTACTACACACTCATACGCGTGTAAGTGTAGTGCAGTGTAGTACAGTGTAAAGCCCTCTTCCTTGTCTCCGCCCTGATGCAGTGTTCATCATTCCTTCAGCCTATGAGGCGGGCTTGATGTCTTTGGTTATGGAGATGAGACTGGAGGAGGAAGAGGAGGACGATGTGATTGGGGGTGTGACCTCGTCCTCCCCGGGTCCCATTTCGAGGCTACTCCCCTCAGCACCTGCCCTCCCATGTAAAAAGCCGATTCTTGCAGCTTGCTCTTATTACTGTTGCTGGTGGCGCGCCGGACCTCGTGAGGCGCCTAGTCCACCGTGGTGCCATTCGTGGCGCCGGTACTTGTACTCCCCCGTGCGCATGCTGAGGGCTTGGGATTCGCCGAGACGGTGCTCGCTTTTCTCCTGAGGCCCCCTGCCTTCAACCGCCGTGCTCTCTGATAAGCCGTCTCAATGTCGTATTCGACCATGCATCTGACCTTCAACGCACAGACGGCGGGCCACACGCTTCGTTCACCGCGTAAGATCCAGTAATCTAGCGTCTCTCGGGTGGGCGTCTCCAGCAGCCGTACGAAATCGGAAGCGGTGACGGTGGGGACCAGGACCATACTGGCCCCTGGGACATCCTCGTCGACAAGGAACCTGCGTATGCTGGCGGGCAAGAGTCCTAAGGTATCTAATTGCCTCATACGATGGCGCACCTCCATCCCTACTATCCTGAACATATGACCTGTGATCTGCGCTCGTTTATGGCGAGCCGTGTACAGAGACGGGCCATGCATGTCAGACTCGAGGAAGGGGATCAGATATGGACGCGCCTGGCTAACAATGAAGTGGTTGACGTTGAAGAGCTGGGCGATTCTCGCCAGCGGCGACTTGCGATCCTTGTCCGAGGCATGTGTCCAAGGACGAAAGCTGTTACCCGGCGCCCATGGCACAATGTTGCCGTGGACATCTTTACACAGCACGGTAGTCTGCCTGCTTCCGTAAAGCGAGGGTGTCGAGGCATTTGATGCAACAGCCGCCGTCCATATTAGCTGTATCGTCTGTTAGAGTAATGTTGATTTACGACCGTGTCCCCCTACACAAGAACGGGGCCTGCGAAACAACTTACGACGTTTGGCGCGGTGATATAATTCAAAAGCGTCGGGATACCATCTTCCGCAGCCGTGGCTACTGTTATGTTCAATACTCTCTTGCTCCTATGGAATGCTTCTTCAAAAGTTAACGTTCCTAAGTTAGCCTTGACACATTCTTCCAGCACTTTTACGTCAAGGAAATATCCTTCGCGCCAAAAGCGCATGATTCTGCGAACAAGTGTCTTCCATCCGGAATTTCCGAGCGGTGTCCACCTGTTGTTGTGGACTTGCTGCTCGTGGGCCGCAAAGGCCGATAGGTCGATCCCATCTCCCTTAAGCACGCCTGGAAGCTCATCTTCCGTATGGATTGCTACGAGGCTTGCGATCAGGGCTCCGGTAGCTGTACCTGTAATGATCCTCGGCAAAAGTCCTCTCAAGAATAAAGCTTTTACAACACCAACGTGACACAACCCAAAAATAGCGCCGCCCTGCAACACAAGCGTGGTTCGTCCGAACGCCTGTCTCGCGTCATGCAAGAAGTCTAGCTTGTGCTGTGTGGACAAGGCGAAGGTGTGATTATACTTTTTAGGCGAGGGCGACGCGTTTTCGCCGTTGATGTCTTCGACAGCACCAGCCACTTGAGGTATATACTCTTCGATGAGGTACTTCGTGCCTGCAAAGGACCTATTGTACAGCTTGGGAGAAGTTATATTCCCCAGATTACGAACCAGACCAGAGCGAACAAGTTCCACGAGAGACTGAACATCGTGGTCTTCGCGGGCCGCGAGAATGGAGTCGAGTCGGTCGTTGATTAGGGTCCAATCATACGAATGGGAGGATGGATGGTTGCGCCTGTGCGGTAGATGGGCGTAAGCACGGATCCTACATGGCGCACAACGGCCGAAATGAAAAACCAAGAAAGTGAGGGGAGAGAAGCTGGCTTGTCGACCTACCAATGATTCAGCTCTTTCAAATTGTCCAGCTGTAGAGCTGCGTGCTCCCAGTCCTCGAAATTTTCGGCCTTGCGCAAGGCATCCATCCATTCGTCGACCAGGCTCTTCGTCTTCCATCGTCTGAGTAGTTTCTGCGACAGAAACGTCAGCTCATCAAGTCCTAGTCTAGCGCCAAGGTAGTCAAACCACCTACCGTGTACCAGAAATGGAAGACATCGAAGAACATGCTGCAGACAGCGGTGACGATGCCGAACACAGATGCCATTTTGGTGGCGGTAACCCGAATGCGACGAGCATGAGAGCGGGAATATCGAGGAACTGAGACTCAGAGGTAGCGTTGTTGATGTGGCCGACCAAGGGAGGATAACCCCGCCATTCTCGTGCGTTGCTGTTGTGTCACTTGAGAATCAATTTGATGTATTGAAGTATCAAAGGAAAGCGATTATGTTAGGGTGCTGTGGACTTATAAGGTCAGCGGAATCCGTGGATCCACAGCAGCTCTCGATGTATGACGGTGCGAAGTCAAGCTCGGCTTGAGACGGTAATTTACCTAGGTACCGATAAGCATGTGAAAGGCGCGGGTGATCCACCCAGGGATATGCGACAGCTTAAGGTAGTTACCAGGACATAGCTACTCAACTACCTAGGTAAGTAGGTAATAAGTACCTATATAGGTACCCGCTCAAAAAAGAGTAAGGAGGCATGGAGATGAATCTCTTTATCCTCCACCAAGCCGCCTCGTTTCTCACGCAGATTTCGTGAAATCGACACCTGTATCTCTCTATGTCCATCGCCCTTGTAATGTCATGTTATATGATGCAAATGGCCAATATGAGTCGAAACAGAATGCTTGGTTATAGGTTGGTACTGGAGAGAGCAACACTCGCAAATCATGTTTGGAGCCCGCCGCATAGCTCAGATGTTTATTAGGGGTATGTCGTTGGGCATATTGTGGTCGCGATTAAGTAGCTTTAGCTATGAAGCTTATTAGAATACTCTAATATATAAATTGACACCTTTTGGGCCCTCGCCTATAAAAACCACTGTCATCAGTACATTTGCAAGAAATGACCTTAGCCTAGAGTCTCTACTATTCATCGTCATCATCGATAATGTTGCGTCTCCTGGCCCTCGACTGCTCGGTTGGAGCAGGTGCATCAAGATCATCCAAGTCAGCGTCGGCATCGGCATCGGCATCGGCATCCTCTTCAGATTCTGCCGTCTTTTGTCTCTTTTTCCGTGGCGCCTCTTCCTCTTCGTCATCTAGAATATCTTCTTCCTCTTCCTCGTCTTCGACTTCGCTGATCATATCATCGTCGCTGGGAGCGATGAAGTCATCCTCACGATCGTACTCATCCTGGCGACGTGTTCCTGACGGAAGGTCGTCGTCCGAGTCATACTCAGGTCGACGTCGCTTCACGCGGGATCCACCGCCCACACCTCTCTTCCGAGCACCACCGGTGCCTCTGCGCCCTCCTTCCAAGTCATTCACCGAGAGACCACCACTTCGGTAACCGGTACCACGTGAATCGACTCGTGCAGCTGCATTTTCACGACGCCGCTGCGCTTTCATACGCTCCTTCTCAGCTAGCTCGGCCTCCTTCTTCTGCAGCTCGGGATCGCGCGTGGCTGTAATGATCAACTCATTTTCGTTGGGTCGCTTGCCCCGTGCCGCTGCCGCCATGTCCTGTGCCAGCTTGACGGTGGCTTCGTCCTGCATATCCCGATTCACAAGCACCGTGTATTGCTCATCGATGTGTGCTACTGTAAGAAGGGAATCTTTGAGGAAGTGGGGAGCGGCTGCGTAGTAATGGCCGTCTTCTCTCTCTTGGTATGTTCTATCGCTCGATGAGGCCATCTTCTTCGTTTGGATCTCGTAGTGGTTACCGCCGACGGCGATTGTCAAAGACCCGTCACTCCATCTATGCATAAGAGTGTTGCCGATCAGCTCGCCGGTGTTAGCAGAGCGCCGGAATCGAACAACGCCCTTGGGTTTATCAGACTTGGCGTTTTCTATATCCCACGGCGTAGGCTCGAAAGTCTCGGGGTCATATTCGCGAGCCTGGAAGTTCAGAAAGCTGGGGACTCTTAGGGATTGCAGCTAGCAAGAGTGTCAGTAGTCTCGGACACATTGGCCATAGAAATGCCTCTCTTACTGCGCCATTCTTAATCTTAGGCATCCTATGCCGGCTCAGTGCAATATCCATAACAATCTCCTCCTTGGTCTGCTCGGTCTGCATTGCTTCGTCGTCATCGTAATCCACGCCATCATGCTCAGTGGCATCTTTGTTAGAGGCCAGCTCGTTATCGCTCAGGTAGCGCTCACGATCGGACTTCGGTTCTGGCTCCTCATCTCCAAAAAGGTCATCGCCTCCTTCGTCGGCAAGGTCGATGGGGTCTTCAGAGTCCAACATGATGCCACAAAAATGTAGACGGGTGTCGAGAAGAATGTGCTGAGCACGGTATGAAGGGACTCGTCGCAAATTAATCTGTGTTTCTGCTGTAGTTCACACAGCAAATCTGAGCCTCTAAATCTACCAAACACGCGAACCCTGGACCAACGCCTTTGTTAGAGATGAAAAACAAACAGAAGGTGAAGTGATGCCTTCTGCGATGTGTGGATTGAATGTGGACACAACAAACTCCCCATTCAATTCAGGTAAGCATACAGCTCAGGTCGCATTCACCAAGTTTCCATTGACATGTACAGTATGCCAATGCACAGAATGCACGGGGCACCTATATAGCTCGCTAGCGCGTTTGTAGCCTCACGTCCACCGTTATCGATAAAGCGCATTCGATAGGCATCTACATAGATAGATCCCCAATACCTCGATAAGGCCTCCTCTCCTCCTTGTTCCCACTACACTAGGTACTGCTAACTGGGGCTTTCTAGGGCTTCTACGGCAAACCTAATAGGCCTGAACAGGCTAGGTACTTTTGAAGATCATTGGACAGAGCGCCGACCTCGAAACGAGCGTGTTTGGCGTGACAAACACCATCGCTTTACCCCTTTTCAGACGCAATCAGCGAATGAATGACTCCTGCTGCAACCTGCAACCTACAACAACGACTGCACTTGCCAACCACGAAACCACCAGATATACCAGATATTGCAAAAGACAGTCCTGTATCCCGAGACCGACGGCATAATCCCTTGGGCATCTCTCTTGCTGTGTCGTTTCAGGTTACCCCAAGGATTCCAATAGCCTGATTCCCACCCGACTGCACTGCGCCATCTGGAATCTGGAGTGACCATGTCCAACTTATTCTCCGGCATGTAAGTTGTGTCCCTGCATCTGCGGTTCCCTCCGTCCATGGTTCCGTCTGCAGCTCTTTTTCGTATATCTCTCTATATAATTCTCTTCCCATTTCTATATCCATGAACCTGGTTTCCCGCTATCACAAGCCTGACTAGCGGAGGCTACTGAGCTATAGTGTACATGACAGACTGTTCATAAACTTTGAGGTTGGTTTCCTGGAGGATGAGATGGCATGTTCGTCGAACCTCAGCGCAATGCTTTATTCTTTTCTTTCGAAGTCTCTTTCTCTAGGGTCGTGTTACAAATACCGGTGAATAAATAGTCTTCACAGCATACCTATCATCTGATTCCCCCATTCACCCATACCTGTGTCTTTTACTCGATCTTGTCACCATTTAATGTTTCTTCTTGCATACTTGTGGGGTCTGTTGTTACTGTATTGCTTTACATCGTGGCTGCAGGTAGTCTGTATTCCGATGGCAGTACTGCTTGTTCGTTAAAGTTAAACCTTGCTGTGTTATTTCATACTACCACGCAGATACCTCACTACACGGTCTACTAATAACTATGTAGAAACGCTCGCTTCAGGGGGACTTCCACAAGGGCTCCGGGCCAGAATAGGAGCCCAAGCAGCACCAGCCAGCCCGGCTCTCCTAGCGACGTCCCCCAAGGCACTCAGGCTAGTCAGCCATCTTCGAGCTCGGCACCTAGGATACCACCTCTCCCTACCTCACCCCCATTGGCTCAAAATATTGGTATGGATGATACCAATGGCAATGCGCCTAATGGAGAAGACATTCTCAACTCGTACCACCTACCCCGACCCCTACCCCTATGGCTGAATGCTTCATATGCAAAGCATATCGTTAAAGGCAACTTCATGACCTTGAGTGCTAGACCAAAGACGGTCGAGCAGGCGGAATGGATCGCTCATCAAGGTATGTCACGGCATAAGCACGAACTATCGTTTTTACTAGACACAAGTCTAATTTACATGAAGTTGTTGAGCACTATCGCAATCTATGGAACTTTGTGCGGGTTATCCACGAGAAGGATGAGGACGGTACCACTATCTGCAATCCATCAACATGCCCGCGGATGTCCGCTGGCGCGTAAGTATCTTCGTCTATATATAAACGGTCATCAGGCAGTCGGTGCTAATTGTGAGCTAGGAATCACTCTTTCACGTGGCTAAATGCTAGACGCGAACCCGTTGAGCTACCAGCATACGAGTACATCACTCTCATGCAGCGCTGGATTTCGGGTAAGATTGATGATGTGAACATCTTCCCGACTGACTCGAACGGAGTCTCCTTCGCTCACAACCCCTCAATCACCACAACTCCCCTCTCTCAGTTGTCCAACCCAGGCGACAGGGACTGGGTAGGTAAGCGAAGTGGCTTTCCCGAGAACTTCGTCGAAGTCTGCCAGACAATCTTCCGTCAGATGTTCCGGGTCTATGCTCACCTTTACTGGGCCCACTTCGTCGACCCTTTCTACCACCTCAACCTAGAGAAACAGCTGAACAGCTGTTTCAGTCACTTCGTCCTGACGGCTTGCGCCCTCGACATGCTGAAGCCGCAGGAGTTAGAACCCATGCAGCCCTTGATCGACCTATGGGCCTCCAATGGCACCTTTCCTCCTGGGTCCAAGGCATATGACTACGCGAACCATCGCGTTGGAGAGAGGCTGATGCAATTGTCTAGCTCGGCGTGAGATGTATCGTCGGGAGGAAATGGGGACTTTTGCAACTCTAGACTAGACTAACTAGTAGTCGCTACATCCTCTCTCACCACAATGAGTGGTTTTGGGGCCTGTCCCCGTTCCACAGGTCTCGATTAGTTCAGCCTTTTCCTCGTTATCACACCAGAAGGGTACGGACTTGGTTCCTTGGAGTGTGTCAACAGGTAAGGCAGGCATTGAATGTTGGCGTTGGATTCAGAGAGACTATAAATTGCTTCATATGAACCATAGCATCGGCGGCATCAGATCATTGCGTTGCGCGCATCATGTAGCAAAATGCTTGCGTAAATAGACCAAGTCATCAGCGTCTAGTAGTATTTGCCGTCCCAGATACATCCCCTGATACCAAATGTGTTTCCGTGATAGATATGTTATGATATATTACCTTGCTAACTTTGTAAACCTTACTCATAACCTGACTAGACTCCTGCGTTATTTAAAATTCTGAATTGGCTACATAACTCAATTCATGCAGTCAGTAGACTAGGTGAGCAATCGGCATATTGGGGTAACCCCGCACGAGACACCGGGTTCTGGCCGGGATTGAGCGATGCTCAGTACGGGTTTCTGTGACCTTGAGGCTGAATTGCTTGCTTGTCTTCTTTTGCAAATCAGTCCGTTGTTGCAAGATATTTTCTATCAAGCCTTTTTTGGTGAAATTATGATATTTTAGTTTGTTTGTCTTGTTAATTACGCCCCTGTCAGAGTGGGATACTTATTTACCTGTTTACTAACAAACAAACCAGCCAGCCAACCGGCGCACGGTAAATCTACTCATGACGAGTTAACGACCGATTGCATGGTTGATTGATGGCCTTCGCCTCTGCACTGCACGCCTCTATCATAAATATGAACATAAACGAAACGTTCTTTGCTCGCAGCGCGGCTGACGATGCTCATCTCTTGCGGTGCTGGGCGATTCAGGATTGTAAAGGTTGCTTGAAGCAGCCTGATTGCAGCTGGTGTCCATTTGTATGTACTTTTTAATTTATAAATTTCGATAGCTCATTTGATCGCGACTATCGCTATTGTATTGCCCTATCCTGTGATATTACTATGTGCTTTCACCTACATGAAACCGAATAGTGCGGTTGCTTGTCTCTTAGTATTAGGGGTACACAAGGAGTATAATCTTATGCCACCTATTGAGACTAATATAATATGACGTCTAGTCTTGGACGTGCGTCCCCAATTCCTACAAGATACAGCTTCTTGCCCCCACGTGGGAGGGCGATGCTACTTGTCCGCACTGGGCCGAGCGATGGGAAATTCGTACTCGGCCACTTGGCTGTCACGTGTCCACAGTCACGACGCTCGCTTCCCTCGTTACCATCGCATGCACACTTCTGTTCGGTTTCCTGCTCTGGCTCGCTGGGATCGCGACAAGGTGGTTAGTTGCGTATAGCACGAAACATCCTGGATGGTGGAAGGTTTGGAGGCTTAATGCCTTACGGAGGCGGTCGAAGACATCTAATATTGTGGCATCACAGGCACACAATCAAGAACGCGATCCACTTCTCCCCTTAGCATCACAAGAGCCTCGGGAAAGAACGACGGAGTAATCACGGCTCGTTGAGATTTCTTGATTTGTACCACGTAGATATTTCGTATCAACCCGAGCTAACGGGAGGGATAATGGCCACTTCATCACCTTCTTGGATCACCACGCTTGATGCTGAGGCATTTTCACTGTCCGCTTTGGGCACATCGACATAGTTGAGGTTGACAGTCACGAGGCACGACGAGAGGATCTTCTCCTTGATGCCACTGTGTTTTTCTTCTAGCGCATCGAATAGCTTGCTGATCGGGAGCGGCGCAGGAAGCGCGTCATATTCCTTGGTTGTGAAGGAGCTTGCACTTGCAAAATAGAGTACGATGAAGTGGTCTTTCGGTGGCTTCGGGATGGCACCCATTTTGGCATGCGACGACCAAGTCTGATTAAAACCCTGGTGGAATCAAATTTGATTGTTAGCTTACGATTCGTCGAAACGTGAAAGCGAGAATCAAATGGTAGAAGAGGTGCTAGTAGTCAGAGATCTTGGTGATAAATTTGGTACATCATGACTGAGAATATCAGGTAATACATGCTTTTAGGTACATCATCCAGCAGAGGCTCTAATGCGAAAGATAGTAATCTGAACTCACCAATAGTTGTCACGGGCTTGTCAACCAAGCTTGTTGAAGCTGGCATAGAGTTGTGGGAAGAGAAAATGTTAAACAAAAACCTTGGGTTTGAAAAAACCTGGACCGGTTTTTATTGGAATGGCTAGGGCCCATCGTTAGTCAGCAATTTTAGCGCGGGCGCCGCCTGGTGAGGGACGACAACTGACAAGCACCACCTGCCAGACAGCCTTATAAACTGCTGTGTAGGTAGGAAAAGCTACTGGACCTACTTGCCATAAGCTATATACTGCATCTGTGGTAGATGAAGCTGAGGTTCATATTTGTCAATTGATGTCTAGAAAAGCTTGAATGGTGCTGTTCCTGTCCGGTGCGCCTATACACAAGCGGACGTTGTTATGAGTTACTATATATGCGATTTGATGTGGTGCCTCGAGAGGGAATAGCCACATCCACATACTTACTACTAGTAGAAGCTGTGATAGCTGAAAGGCCTTTCTAGTGTATCTAGGTATTTCTCCGAGGTCCCTTCGAGCTGGTCGAAATTTACCTAGGCATCTTTGAGCGCCATACTACGGTAGCTAACACTACACTAGTAGATATAGCGCTTTGCACTTCGGCTTAGTACTCACGCTACACTCCCTACTAGTCGGAGTTTATTAGGTTATAGACCAGCATTAAAGTACTCCGTACATGCTGGGTTGAGCTGTGATTTGGGATAGGTGTTCACTTGATAGGCATTTCGGCAGTCGGCAGGGCCGTGATCTGATGGAAGCTTATCATGCACGCTTTCTTGCGTTACGTTGCCGTAAGGGAATGATCTGCGGCAAAGCCTGGCCGGACCGTAAGCTATACTGTGAAGAGTTGCTCTCCCGATCTCCGGGTGGAGGTGCCGATCACAACAAGTGCACCAATTCATAGCTAGCCAAGTCAGTCGGGACCTATATAAGTGCTAGTAGTTCATCAATAGGTTCATTATCTATGCAAAAGGGAAGTGAGGCATACATGCGTCCAATTGTCTGAAGACCATATCCGTACTTATGTAGTAATACCAACTCAGACTTGAGGGATGTAGATGCATGATGATCTGCGGAAAAGACGGAGCCTTTGCTTTGGACTATTGGTTGTAGTCAACTCGGTTGGTAGTCTTAAGGCCTTTCTTTTTTTGTCTTTTCAGCTGTGCCATTGAAACGCCAGAGATAGATAATATCTGGCGCTTCCATTCACTCGGCTCCGTTTCATCTAGGCCATGTCATGTAGGACAATGAACTGGTGTGACGATATTTCGTACGAGATGGACTGGCAGACGCTGGACTGGCAGTAGACCATCAGGGTGTCGTGAAAGATCGAAAGCTGTGTTAGGCTAGGAATATACCTAAATATCTATGCATATTTGTACTATATGGATGACATAGCTAGGTATACTTATACGTAGATTTTTGAGCCTTTTCATTATTATCGTGTGCTTGTGAAAGAAGAAGGTTGCGAAGGAGGTCTCAATTCACTTTCACTGTAGCGGGCACTGTACTTCAACCAATGATACTAAATTTCCCCTGTATATCTGTACTACACTCCTTCTAACTAACCCTGGTTTACTAAGTAAGGAAGCCCCTCCAACACCCGATGTTTTCTGATTGGCTCAATTGACCCAAATTCCGCGACCATTACGTCGTGTCATTTTGGGGGCCAAAGCTTTTATAGCACTACCCAGCTCTACTGCCAGCTCAATTCCGCTGAGGCAGCCTACCACGACCTGGGCACCGGACTCAGAAGTCAACTAGCTGTGCTAACCCGCCAGCCCAATACTTTCTGCCCAGCTTTGCCCAGCTCGCCCAGTGTGGCAGGGGGAGGTATTGGGGGAGGTACTGGGTCCACTACTATCCCAATAGTTAGAAGAGATCTGCTACGCTATCCAGATGTACACCTACGTAGCATCGCACTAGCTGTAGTGTATAGTAGCGCATATCCAGGTACCTAGGTAGGCACTTAGTATACTCAGTATACAGCCACAGTACCTGCGAACGCGTCGGGTGGGTATTATGACGATGCTCCATTTTGACACTTTCCCTGCTTCTCACGGGTACACAAGGACGAAAAAGCCTGGGTCGAAATCAAGGCTTAGGTTTGCATGCGTTTCTTACTACGTACTTGCTTTCCCGCCGGGAAGAGCTACTTTCTTATAGTTTATTGCTGAGTTGCCCTTCTCCGACTCAGTGTCATTCATTCATTCATTCATTCACTTACTTGTTTCACTTGCCCATGTTCCCGTGCTTATTTCTTATTGTTCATTGGACTACGTAGTCGAGCTCAGCCAGGTGGCTCCTATGATACCGGGCACCCAATTCAATTAATTCACCACCCACGGTTAGTTGTCTTTGTTCTACCTTCCTACTTGACAGCTACGATAGCGCATATAGTATCTAGTTTAACAGCTTTCTTACCATCTTCTCGCTTGTATCTCCCAAGAACACATCAATGCCCCTCTAACAACTGGCCTGGTACCTAGTCCGCCTATTCCTGGTTACCGCCCACCGCTCGAGTTCGTTCATCTGTATAGTCAAGCGAGCTCTTCCCCGATCGAGACGGCATAATCACCATATACCCAGGTGTATATTATCATAGCATTGAAAAACATCTCTCCCGGCCACTGCCGCCGTCAACGTCTGATCGGCCCTCGCGAACTTAGCTGCCACGGCAGCTCTGCCGGCCGCACATCATGGCTACCGCCCAACAAGCCAGTGAGCTCAAGCAGCAAGGCGCAATCGATGCTGCCCGCGATCCTGCTTCCTCCGTTACCGCCGATGATGCCCAGAAGAAGCTCGTCGAGGAGAGCAAGAACGCCGGCGTGGCTGCTTTTACCTTCGATCCCGATGCGAGCCCCGAGGAAAAACGAGCTCAGGCCAAAGCTGTATGTTGTCGACCGAAATCCTCGATAGATAGTCGATCATTGCGTTACTAACCTCGACGGCGTCTCATAATAGAATATTGCAAACGATCCGCGAGGCCCGAGAAAGCCTAAAGCAGTCGCCCTCGTGACCGATGTTGACGATGGCACCAAGGTTGCCTACGACTTGCCTTCTCCTTCCAAGGCCGGCGTTGTTGAGTTTGCCAAGGACGAGCATGGGGAGCCTATACGGGGACAGGGCTCCGCGGAGGATGAAGACATGGCAGACAAAGTAGGTTGGAATCAGCGCTTTGGTTGGCCTGTCGATAGCGTTCTTTCCGGAGACAGCATGCTTGACCACGCAACCTGGCTGGAAAGCAAGATTCCTGACACGTTGTTTGGTGGTAAGTCTCCCCCAATTCCTCAACGCCGAGGTACTATATAACTGCTTATCCCTACATATTTGACAGATTGGTACCACAATGCGGCTGTTATCATCTTTGCGAGTCTCTCTTCCTGGCTAGTCGCTGTCTTCGGTGGCGGCCTAGGATGGATCGTCATCATTATGGCTGCATGCTCGACATATTATCGCACCTCAACTAGACGAGTTCGGCGGAATTTTAGGGACGATGTTGTCCGGGAGATGGCACTGAAGAAGCTTGAGACTGACCATGAATCCTTGGAGTGGATAAATTCTTTCTTAGTCAAGTTTTGGCCAATCTACCAGCCGGTCCTCGCCCAAACGGTCATCAATGCGGTAGACCAAGTCCTGAGCTCCGCGACGCCGTCCTTTCTCGACAGCCTGAAGCTTAAGACGTTTACACTCGGATCAAAGCCTCCGAGAATGGATCATGTGAAAACATACCCAAAAGCCGATGACGATACCGTTGTCATGGATTGGAAGTTCAGCTTCACGCCCAACGATACGGCTGACATGACATCTCGCCAGATCAAGAACAAAATCAATCCCAAAGTGGTCCTTGAGATTCGAATCGGCAAGGCTATGATCAGCAAAGGCTTAGACGTAATTGTTGAGGACATGGCTTTCTCTGGCATCATGCGACTCAAGATCAAGTTGCAGTTTCCTTTCCCTCACATAGAGAAAGTGGAGATGTGCTTCCTTGAACGTCCTACAATTGATTATGTCTGCAAGCCGCTTGGCGGTGATACTTTTGGATTCGATATCAATTTTATTCCCGGCCTTGAAAGGTTCATACAGGAGCAAATACATGGCAATCTAGCCCCCATGATGTACGCTCCAAATGTCTTCCCCATCGAGGTGGCTAAACTGCTTGCTGGTTCCCCAGTCGATCAAGCTATTGGAGTAGTCGCCGTAACCCTCCATGGAGCCCATGGCCTCAAAAATCCTGACAAATTCTCTGGCAATACTGATCCATATGCTGTCCTAACATTGAACAAACGCGCCCCTCTCGCTCGGACCAAGACTATCAGGGACACGTCTGATCCACGGTGGAACGAAACACACTATGTCATCATTACCTCATTCAATGATTCTCTTGATATCATGCTCTACGATTACAACGATATTCGTAAAGACAAGGAACTTGGTGTCGCTTCATTCCAACTAGAAAGACTTGAGGAGCTCGAAGCATATGAGAATGAACGGATGGAAGTAATCGCCAACGGCAAGGCCCGAGGTGTGCTCAATGCTGACGTTCGTTTCTTTCCCGTCTTGGAGGAGACTAAACTACCCGACGGGAAGGTCGAGCCTCCACCGGACACAAATACTGGTATCTTGCGGTATACTGTCGAGCAAGCAAAAGATCTTGATGGCACGAAGAGTCTTGTCGGGCTTCTCAATCCCTACGCTGTTTTGTTGTTAAACAGTAAAGAAGTTCACCACACAAAGAAACTCAAGCGCACGAATAATCCCATTTGGGATGATGGATCGAAAGAAATTCTCATTACTGATCGGAAAAATGCTAAGCTCGGGTTGGCCATCAAAGATGATCGTGATATTGCAGGAGATCAAATCGTCGGTACATACCAGATCAAACTGGACGATATGCTTGAGATGATGGAAAAGGGTAATGACTGGTACAACCTATCAGGAGTCCACACCGGCCGAGCCAAAATCACGGCCCAGTGGAAACCTGTTGCAATTCCAGGTGTGCTATCCAGCTCTGGAGGTTACCAGGCACCTATTGGTGTTATGCGCCTTCATTTCAAGAGCGCCCGTGGACTTCGTAATTTCGAAACGATGGGCAAGTCTGATCCTTATGTTCGCGTCCTTCTTTCGGGCATTGAGAAGGGCCGGACTGTGACCTACCGCAATACCCTGGATCCCGAGTGGGATGAAGTCATATATGTACCCATGCATTCTGCCCGTGACAGGCTGACGCTGGATGTTATGGACGCTGAAAAGATGGGCAAAGACCGAAGCTTGGGCCTGGTTGAAGTATTTGCCGGCGACTACATGGAACAGGATGAAAATGGTGAATGGTTGGTAAATGATGAAAAGAAGACACAGGAGGCAGGACTACGCCTGCACGGCAAGGGCATCGAAAAAGGAGTGCTGGCATTTACAGTATCATTCTTCCCCTGCCTAAACATCGCCGACCCTGAAGACGAAGAGGTCAACGAAGAGGATGAGCTTACTGCTGGCGCTGCTAAGAAATCACTTGACGTTCCGCGATCATCGGAGGCCGGCAAAATCTCCTCATTGGAGAGAAATAGTACCAATAACGTACCGACGACGCCAACATCGCCTGTTATGCCTACATCACCTACTTCCACGATTGGCCGAAAGTCTCGGGAATTCCCAAGAGAAATACCCAAGATTCGCCTTTCCCCCGAAGAACTACTGAAGTATGAGTCTGGATTCTTGATATTCAATCTCATCGACGGTGAAATGCCGAAGAGTGGGACTCATCTCGAAATATTTGTCGATGATATGCTTTATCCTTCCTATGCATCCGGGACGGCGAAATCCATTTATCACAAATTTGACGAGATCGGCGATTGCTTCATCCGCGAATTGGAGTTTTCCAAGCTTACTCTAAAAGTATGTGAAAAGCGCGAGAAGCCGGGTGAAGAACGTGACGAAGATCACACCATATCTCGACTGACAGGTAACACGCTGGAAACACTAAAACAGTGTCTCGTAAGTACCGACACATAACCATCCAACGAGACAATACTGACATTTCTAGAACAACCCCACTGTATTACGGCTCAGAGATGAAGAAAATCGCACGGCAACCGTTAAAGTTAGTTTGAAGTATATTCCCGTCAAGATGCATCTCGACCCCAGCGAGAGCATTAACAACATGGGGAATCTTCGTGTCGACGTGTTGGATGCTGCTAACCTGCCCGCCGCCGACTCAAACGGAAAGAGCGACCCGTACTGCAAGTTCGATCTGAATGGTATAGAAGTCTTCAAGTCAAAAACTCAAAAGAAGACTCTCAACCCAGTTTGGAACGAATTCTTTGAGGTTGTTGTTCCTTCTCGCACGGCTGCTAAATTTCAGTGCAAGGTATACGACTACGATTTCGCGGATAAACCTGACTTTTTAGGAGGGGCCCACATCAATCTCGAGCAGCTCGATCCCTTCCAAAGCCAAGAAGTCACACTTCTATTAGATGGGAAGTCTGGTTCCGTCAGGTTACGACTTCTCTTCCGTCCTGATTACGTCACGCGCTCCAGATTGGGTACGGGTACGTTCTCTGGCACCTTTGGCGGTCCCGCCAAGATCGTTACCGGCGTCGTTGGTGCACCAGTCAAAGGCGGGGCAGCTGTAGCTGGCGTTGTTGGGCATGGTGTTGGTAAAGGTGCTAGTTTTATCAAGCGTGGATTCCGCGGTAAAAAGGAAGATGAAAGCAGTGAGTCTGTCGTATCACCGAGCGTAAATGAGATCCCCACGATCGTGACGAACGACGCGGATTCACCCGCACGTAGCTCTGGTGTTAAACGCTCAGGTGCTATCACCATCGACGGAGAGACCATCCCACCCCCGTTGTCCAATGGTTCCAAATCTCACGGCCGAACCGCTAGTATGGGTGCCTCCTCAATTCATAGCTTGGCCCCTGGCGCCCCCGGCCAAGGGACGGCCATATTCACAGTTGTATCTGTCTCTGGGTATCCCCCTTCCTCGGACGTCTACGTTGTTATCAAACAGTTGACCCCTAAGGAGAAAGTTATTGCGAAGACGAAGCACCACGAGACGCCCGGCACAGTCCGGTTTGACGAGACCTTCAAGCACAGATGTACACCAGATACTCAGTTCCGTATCGAAGTAAAAGGCCATCACACGTTTGGCAGTGATGATGATTTTGGCGAAACACTGTATTTTGTGGATGAGAGTGGCACAGGCGAAAAGGAAGTGAAGGTTGGAAGCTGTACTGTGATTCTGAAGAGCACTTTCGAGTCCGCGCAAGAGACCCCACGCCCGGGAACATCAGGTGGTGGCATAAGGCGGAGTTTCTTGAGCAAAAGGGAGCCCAGAACTAGTCGCGAAAGCACACCAAGCGTGTAGGCTTGTATAGTTAGGCCAACAAAAAGTGGTAGGCAGGCGGGCGGGCAGGTTAAGGGAGGCGTCCTGGTTGGGGCTGGATAAAGCTTACTGTGTTTCCTGGAAAACTAACAACTGCTTCTTGACTGTTTCGTTTCTGTCGAATTTGTAGTTATAATTACGTCGTAATACCACCGCTACTGCGATTGCGAATTTTAGCCCGCAACAAGACGGTTTGTTATTATTTCTATCGGATGCTGCTCACTATGTTGGTATTGTTCTTATGGCACATATTGATGGTCATGATTTAGGGTCTAATATCTCATCCTTCTTTCTACATGCCCTGTAATGGGGACGTCTAATTCCCAGTAGGTCACCGCTGCGTGAATAGCTCTTAGTAGGCCCTTATAAGGGACATTCGCTGTATACCCTACGCGCTAGGCTTCTCGTTCGTCACCTCATTCTATTACCTCCCACGAAAGTTGTGTTTAGTAGTGGTCCGGAGAGGGCCATTTTTTAACCCACCCGCCGTCCTTCGGGGTCTAGCCAGGCGGCCGGTTACGTACTCCAGGCGCACCTAGCTATATTTGCGAGTTATGTGGCTTGTGTAGGGGTTGTAAGGTGGAAGAGTCTGTTGTTTTAGCTTGTGTATTTATTCGATCTTTTTTTCTAGTTTTTATGTCTTTTTAGCGGTTATTCGGGCGAGTCCTAGTCGGAGGCACTTAATTCGGTAGGGAATTCAACGATCAAAAGGAATGTAACTCAATTCAATTAACGAAACATCTCCGCAAGCGTCTGGTGTTATCTGTGTCCTTTTTCTTCCGTGATACCTATCACCCCTTTAATCTTCGCAAAGCTATTCAGCCACCAAGCGGCTGAACCCCTTCACCTAGCCTCACCTAATCTACCCACCTACACCACTTCAACATTTAATAGACGGCATGTAAAATCAAGATGAACCGGAACACGTCCCATTCGACAAACGTCACAGCCGCGGGAATCAAGGAGTAGGTAGCGGCAGCTTCACTGGGTTTCCATTAAAGTCCTCCATTGCGTCGTCATTCGCATATGCGCCGTACGTGCTTCCGGTCCCGATCGGTCTCGGCAGCTTTGGCACAGTGCAGAAGCCCCCATTCCCGAACGCGGCCGTTACCCACCAGTTAATTCTCGGCGTGTAGTACTTAGGGTTCGGGTTGTTCGAGTCCGCTAGGAACAGTTTACGTACGTTCTCGCAGTATAAGAACGCGATTGCCTCGACCGTGGCCAGTGTGTCATCGATGAAAGCCTTCCACAGCCAGCGCATGTTGCCCTGTCGGACGACATTGGTGCTCGGGTCCTTGTAGGTGGGCTCGCCGGCGATCGGTCTATTGCCCCTGTAGGCAGCGTACTGAGTGTCAAACTCGTTGCAGACCAGATCCACCCAATTGCTCGGGCGGAGGAACTTGTTCCACATTGCCTCTGTGTTCTGGACTGGGCCCCATTTGAGGTACTCGAAGACGGAAATGACGGTTTTTACCCAGGCCATGGTCTCGTTCTGTCCGCCCTTGTCGACCGTCGGACTGTCCTTTCTGAATAGTACACTCTTCATGCTATTCAACTTGGTGCTAGCTAGTACAAGGTCCCTCTGGTTCACGCCGTCGCCGAGACCACGCGCCATATAGTTCCAGAAGTAGTCCTGCGGAGGGTTTGTGCTGGCAGGACCAAGGCGGGGGGACTGGAAGGAGTAGTATTTGCCGCCCTGGGGACTGTAACCTTTACTGTAACCGAGGAGGAAGTTCTCAACCCACTGCTGCGATGGCATGGTGTACCCTGGAGGAGCTGGGCCATAGGTTCCCTGATCGAAAAGCCAATTGACAAACTGGAGTAGGGTCTGGCCCTCGAAGACGTGCTCAGTTACATAATTATCGGAGCCGAACAATACCTCGTTGCCGGTGTTCATGTAAATATCGGGCATACAGGGCGGTTCTGGCTGCGTGGCGTCGTAGCCAAAATAACGGCTGATGCCTGAACACTTTGAGTTCTTGACGGCCTCACCGCAGTTCGGATATGTGGCAGTGTCTAGTGGGATATCTTCTCCTGTAGTGGTCTTGAAATCCCAATTTTTTCTGTCACGCTTTTCGAGTTCACCACTGGCAATCAGAGCTCTGAATCCATTCTCGAAGAAGTTTCGAGTCCCTACACCAGTAGGACATATGGTCTCGTCGCTATCTGGGAATGAGACGCAACTAGAAGCGCCACTCTGGTCTGTACTGCATAGTGGACAAGTAACTATATTACTATCCCGTTTCTCTGAAGCTGCGCCCACTGTCTGCAATCCAAGCCCATTAGATGGGAAAGATGTAAGCAAGAAAAGGAGTAAGAGGTGTAGGAGATAGCCAATCATAGTGAGCAGGGTCGTTATGCAGAGACTGTCTTAAGTGGTAGTTTAGCGTAACTGGCGTTGTTGATATTGCATCGAAAGCTCCGAGGTTGCAGTCTGCCATGCAAAATATCTGAGCAGCAGCTACCGTGGCTTGTCTAATTATAATGAACGTAGGCAGCTTGAATTGAATCTGCAGTACCCTAATCGTCTGACTGTCCTACTACCGTTCCCGTTCATGATTCTATGCTACCTATGCATCACGTATTCGCTGGTTGTTCTGTGGTACTGATACCGTGGTTGTGATAGATTCTCTACTACCGGTGAAAGCTGCAACGATTGGCCCGTTAAGGCAAACTTCGTAAATTCATGTTGCACGCATCGGATAATCACGATCTTCCTCTTGTTTTGCAGTAGAACGTTCGCTTCTCACTACTGTAAACGATGATATATACGTAGCACATAATTATGGGCAACATGTTTTAGTCAAGCGTCTTATGGAAGATTTCGGGTGATAGTGAAACCTCTCGCTGCATTGTTTGCTTCTCTTATCAACTCGTGTAAATAATTATGTTGCTTAGATATTCCGAATTGGGCCATCGTGATTGCATAGTGTTTCCGCCGTACGACTTAGAATCGAAAGGGGGGTGTGTTGAAGAAAGCGAAGCTATCACTATCGACAGATATGGTGAGCATCATTCTTAGACACGAGTATTATTTTGCGTGCTATTGCCAATGGGACGACAGCCAACTATGGAAACTGCTACCCAGCCTTAACACAAGATCCTTGTAACAAATTATTAGCCAGCTTTGGCATCTCGTCAACGAATCTCTGTACTTTGAGCCCTGAAATCAATGACAAGTCAGCTGATATGATCCTTCCTGAAACCGAATCGCAAATTTCCCTAACTTGTGCCCATCCATAGTTGCACGAATTTGTTTTATGTGAGTCATACTGCATTCTTCCTATCAATAGTAGTAGGTTCGGCCCTTTCCTGCCGCCTCGCAAGTCTGACTACAAGCATATGCAATCAACAGTTACCTCTGGTCCGCAGGTTGCTCAGTCTCGGGGCCTTCTATCAGGCACAGCCCTCAGGTTCGGCTCTCGCCAGGTATTTCCGATCGCGTTGGTAATTTGGCCAATCTCTAACGTAGTTTCTCCCTAGACGTCGTGTATTGTGTGTCAGGCGTCCCGGTATGTCCCAGCAATCATACTGCCTCACCAACAGCACCTGGCCCGATCCAGTCCGACTAGACAACGACCTGTAATACCCGGTGCGTGGCGTGTGACGGTGACTCGTGCGTCACTGTCGGGGACTGCTTTGGCATCAGGGTTGCCTAGTTTCACGAATGGAACCCTGCCGTTTCCCTGAACTGCCTCGACGCCTTCGGAGCCAAGAATACCTATTGCGTGAGAGTTTCTACACAGGTTCGCAAACACCCCCGTCCTCTCCCTCGTCCTCCATTCTCCTAACGCTTCGGGCACGGGCACAGAATAGTAAGCCCGTGATAGGTGACATGTCGCAACGGATAGCCCCTCGTCTGTGGATGTCGAGGCGGCTGAGCAGGTGAAAAACAACTGATTCCATGCCTAAACTCTGTTCATATCGGATGATTGCCTAGGGAGGTTTCTGTTAGACGAGGCATATCATATTGGCGTTGTTGTCATGATGCATCATGAGCGGGGGTTGTGCATCACGATTCACCAGTTATGATGAGGTAGGTAGGTTCGTATTCGCGTTTTGGGGCTTATTCCAGAAGAAATTCCCGTGTGTATATACATATATTTCTAATTAATCAACGTAGCTATGGCAGATTTCAATAAACTCGTAGCTATAGTCCTGTAATAATATAAAGCAATCTACTACGCCATATACATCGACGGTCTTTCTTGCTTTGCTGGACATGACGAAATCTTAGGTATCTTAGACATAGTTTATTGCCGGTATGGCAAAGCTTGTTTGTTAATGATTGTTTGCAAATCAAATTGCATGATTCTGGAAGTTGCTAGGTGATTTTGTGTGCTACGGCCCTAACCTGCTTCTTTGATTGAGCTTATCTCCCGAAATCTTTACCAGACTCTCCCTCCCTCCTCATTCTTCTCTTGCTCCCTCGTTCTAGTGCAACCTCAACATTCAAGGTTTCACCTTCGGTCGAAATATGCCCAAATCACTTGGCGGTTGCGCGTCGCGTAGCGGCTTCGACGGCTCGCTCATTGATGTCACACACGCCACCTCCCATAGCGACCCAAACGTACCTCTCGTCAGCGTCTTCTCGCCAACGACATGGCATTCGGAACAATTTTACTTTGTTAACCCGACGCCCCGGCCGCAGGACCAGCCGCCGCGGCCCCGCATCTCACTTCAAGTGTATTACACGGCCCCCGACGCTGGCGACCCTGCATGCCTGGAATTGGCCGCTCGCACCCTCGAGAAGAAGATTCTTGCGGAACGCCACCAGGGCAGAGACCCCGGAGAATGCGACCGGCTGGACGTGTATGGAATGCCGCCCCAGCAGCTGGAAGGAAAAGACGTGGTAGCTGCGTGCGTTGCGCACCAGAAGAACGAGATTGCTTCCCGGCTCCAGGACAAGGACTGGTACATTCAGCGATACGACATCGGCGGCAATGATTGGCTGAGAGCATTAGTGATTGTGAGAAACGGGGTGAAGGAGTGGTTCGGGGAAGACGGGGCGAGGCGACCGATTGGTTTGAGTACAGTCTATTTTGACCGGGTTTGCAATAGATCTGGCGGCGGCCTGGGAGGTTTTCGGCAGTACGGGGCAGACAACATTGGGGAGGAATGGTGCTTGATCCACGACCTCAAGCATGAACTCAACTGGCAGCACACCGCCTGGCAGTTTGAGGATTGGGCATTCAGTTTCGTTTCACAGGTGTTCTGAGACTTTGGCACTTTCTCATCCCACCCTTGTCAAGTTCTTGGGTGTTTCTTAGACGTGATGTGGTAATATGCGAGGAAGACGGGAGTATGACATCATCGAGAAAATAACTTTCCTTGGCATCATCTTGAGGCAGCTAGCCATCACTAGACTTTCATGCTGTTAACTACCTGAGATACTACAGTGATGAGCATTAACGCTAGCATTACATGCATGTCTTGTTCACCGAATGCAAGCAGATTGAGAGATACAGGGTGAATATGGAATGTGTGCTACTCCTCTTCACTATTATCTGCAAATTAAAGATCTCGTGACGTGACTGCCTTTATTACCTCGTAGGTAACAGAGGGGGGATTGGCAATAAACAGGTTGGTGTTTGAATGTAATACAATTCCTGGGGTCCTTTCGCATGTATCATGAATTGTAGGTACTGGGCATTTCCTCCGTCTTAATCTTTCAACCGTCTCACATAAGCGCTTCCGTATGTCTAACTTCATGTTACTGCTTCAGGCGAAGAACTGAACTCGTTGTTCAAACTTTTGAATGATCCAATTCGGTACGCTACCATATTTATTCACTGATATTCTTGCATAAATTGTCCTTGAAGTATGCAGGAATATTCTCGGTCCTAGTGCCGCCGTTGTTGATCCTGGCCACAGGTTACCTGTAGTATTCTTTCTTTTTCGTGTGGGTACTGAAGTACGTACCCTCACAAAATGGCTGAGACGACAGTTCAACACCACACAGTTAATACTTCCAGTACTAGTAGCTGTTTGGAGAATACATAAGCTTGTGCCCAAATGCATGGGAACCTGGCCCGTGTCTAAATGAGTACTGTTTCGTTTGTGGTGTATCTCAATCAGCAAGTCCCTGTGAGCATGCACTGGCTGCAGATGACCTCTAGATGCGGTATAGACCGCTAAGATCTACAAGCACAACACGAGTGGTGTAAGCGGATGGCGTTTGAAAAATTTGGTGCCACTGGCGCCACTTGCTTATGTGCCAGGTGGGTTTGATTTCGGTCGTGTGTACCTCTGAAAAGTTTGCCTGTGGGTTGCCGCAGATAAGTACAGTCTAGGGCAACCGACATGGCCGATTTTGATTGCTATAGCGTGCGTCTCAGGGGGTCTCAGCCTCTGTCATGATAACATAGCTATCTAGCCTGCATTATTGAAGACCTTACACGCTGTATTGTACTTATTTCAAGTCCTACTATGACTATTTTCCACTTTTGCATCTTCCAAGTTCGAGGTATTGTCGTTGCTGATCCTACGGAAACACTAAGCTAGTAAGAATAAACATGTGTATATAGATATAAGCTCGTTATATATTAACATATAGTGAGTTTATGGACGCTGTAAGTTCTACCTGTTGTTAGCTTAGGTATATGTGCTGTGCCGTCGATGACTCTCACATATACTAGGCAGCTACCTACCCCCCAGAGAAACCTCACTAGGATCTCATTGGGTCATTTTATATTAATTCTCTGTTGGACTTACCTGGTTAAGCACAGCTACCCGATCTCGGGTACCAACATCCGTGAATCTGGATAAACACGAAGTACTTGTATTAAGGGACCGGAGAATTCATACATGATGTTGTTAAAAAAGGAAGAGTAAGAGGAAGTTAGGCCATGATAGAGTCGCTAGTTGGAGGAATAGGTGGGATCAGGTCGTATGTGCTGAACTTCATGGATTATACGTCTTAGTGCAATGTATATTATCTCAAAGAAGCTAATCAACCCTTGCGAATCTGAGACTTTTTGGGGCCTCTAGACAGCCTCTCTGGGTACCTAGGTCAGATATTATTGAATACCTAGGTACCTTTACTATGCTCTCCTTTCCGCTCCTTCCATTTAAGTATGATATCCAATGGGAGGGTTAACCACAACGTAAACGTTTCCGTGTTCCCTGCCAGCTACAAAATCCCCCAAATTTCTCCCAATCTTACTCCGCCAGCTTCTCAGGTCTTTCCCAAACAGTTCTCAAACATCTCGCCTCATATCACCCTCTAAGTACCCTGTTCATACATTACTTTCGACATGGCCGCGAGAAACAACGAGTTGCTATACATTTTTCACCACCTTTTCCTACCTCCTAAGTTGCCACAGCATCAAGACTATGATGCTGAATATGACAGGACCCTGATTTCAGCTATTATCGACGGGCTGCAAGCGTGGAAAGAATACACAAAGCCTGTGTATCGTGAGAAAGCCGATGGGGCCATATCTACTATCCGCAATATGCTGCGGGCATATTCACCAAGCGATGGCACTCTCAATGAGGCTGTACTTCTCAGCTTACTAGCAGAGCTCGCAGAGGGTGAGTACTAATTTATTTATGATAGTATATGCTAATGAGTAGTAGACTCGGAAATTCCGCTTTTTGTTAAAGAGCAAAACGCAGGAATTCTGATCAGCAAATCCAATGCCGGCGTCTTATTCGAAATCTTCGAGCTCTCGCCCGAGAATAAAGCCACAATGACCACAAAAGGCAGATTACAGCGCTCCTTCCCAGGAACGTCTGTTCTTATCAGCGAATCTGACTTTATGCAACGCAATTTTCAAGAGGCAATTGCCCAAACCTTTTCAGACATGAGCAAGCATCCTGTCGAGGCAATGCAGCCAAAGGTCAAGAAAGCAGGCAACCGACTGTACGAAGATCGTGATACAAATCACCCTGGCATGGTGTCTGAGGTCTTCAACGGGGTCCTAAGATCAGTAGGCCAGCCTGTGAGATGTCCAACCATCGTGAAGAATACGCGCGATGATGTGCTTTGGGATAATACTCGCTCACCATGGCGTCGCTCACCATTATGGCTACTCGTGCGCGTTTGTCTACAGCTTGGTTTTCACAGGAAGACAACGCCTGTGGAAGCAGATATTGTTTATAAAGAAGCGACGATTTTCATCTTGTGTCGTATTCTGGGACTCGCAAAGGAGCAGTCTTTCCCGAGCGAAGCAATATTTTCAATGAACGCAAAACTAAACAGGCGCCTGCTCAAGGTCGGTTCCGCTATCGATACTAGAGCCTTGTGCTATGTTAAGACGGCTATGAAGGATGCCTATTCTATCCTTTCCAAACGATGGTCAACAATTGAGAAGAAACAGATCCAACAGATAGATGTTCAAAAATTATCTGAGCTCAACTTCTTCAACGATATTGATGTTGTCATCCCTCGATTAGACACACATATCTCTTGGATGGGTAGCCGGCGGCGCGATCAGAGCCTAAGCACTTTTCAGCCTTCTTCGGTGCTCATGGTCTTCCCACCTCAGAATTTGCCTCGGCTTCCACAACATTTTCCGAACAACAGCAAGAGCGACGCTATCGCTAACCTAGAAGCTTTTGAGGTGTGGGTAGCATGTCACTGCCGACAATGGAGCCTAAATAACCTACAGGACTCATGCAATGAGCTCAGGTCTCTTATGACTATATACTATAATCTAGCTCTACCCTACTACGTTCAGAATCCAGAGGCACTTTCGATTATGTTGCTCACGCTCTTTGAGTTGTGGGTTGCTTGCGATGAAGCTGCTATCAAGCTATTTCCCTGGCTGAATGAATATGACCCAGGTGTCCCAATCAACGTTCTTCAGAATCTCCTTCTCCCATTCTTCTCCCAAATGAAAAGATTGTACCGTATTGAACAATACTTGGTCAATCGTTCTTCCTCAGCTTGCCATTCATCCGACAAACTCTGGTATAATCTTCGGAGCCCACAATGCTTCTCGGCAAGATACTTTGACCAGTCTGAACAGCTACAAGAAAAGCACCGGGAGATCATTACGAATGCTGAAGAGAGAAGGCAAGCCAAGCTGATAGAGCTGAAGGGTCTAAAACAGAAGTACAATGAGCTTACCGCGCTCGCTCGCGATATGAAATGTGAATATGAGGACATACTTGTGGACTCCTTTAATAAAATCTACGAACCGCGGCATAATAAGGCAAACTGCGAAAAGTGCGGATACGAGGGCCAAGCCGCAAGTCTTCACATTTCCATTCATGAGTGGCCACTTCCTCGTGATATCACGAAAGCAAAGGCCGTAGTCTTCGAACTTTTTATCCCAGCATTCTTTCAATCATGGCGCCAAGCGACGTTCTATCTTCTTCGAAACGTCATTGGGATGCAATACTCAGTACAGAGCTCTCCCGATTCCCGTTATAGCCTAGATGCGGACCCGCATCTGCCTAGCAGCCCATCGCTATCATCGTATAATAATATCGGGTTGCTGTCCGAGGAGAAGCCTCAAAACCGCACACACCGGAACATACAGCTTGTCTCGACAGCTACGGAGGCTAGTGTCTGTTTGAATAATGGTTTGAATTATAAATATTTCGACCCCGATGCAGATCAATTCGTAGAGCTCTTTGTTCCTACGGAAAACGTCCTGAAGATGTGTACGTACCATCTCCCTAAACGATCGAAGGGTCTACAAAAGTACTTGTTCCGCCCTCATAGCTCACCGGATGGCCCTGCTCCGAATGTTGTTCTTGCGGACCAATCTGAGACGCCAATATACATGAGCGTTGACGAGATGAGGGATTTGGCTACGTTGCCACTTGGCCATCACATTCAATTCCACAATATCTTAGTGCAGCTGGCCGCTCCTTCACTTGACTTTAGGAAGGATGAGACTACTATCTTCGTACTTCAATGTCTCTACCAATCAGGGCCACATGGTGATACACCACTACGGGCTGGCCACCTTATCATGGACAATAACAAGTTTGCTTCGTGTCTCCTTGAAAACGTGGAAGTCGCTTGGAGCAGGGTCAAGGAGAATTGGGAATCAGCTCAGGCTTTGGTTGTGCTTGCGGCAATCACGACTCGCGTGCTTTCACTGGCTTCGTCAGAGATGGTACAGCAGAGATGTCTTAGGGTTCTGAGGACTCTCTGCACTGGAGCCTTTACTTGGGTTGGATTACTTCGAGACAAGTCTCATAAGGCCTCAACACAAGATGATCGCGCCTTTTTCAGGTCCAAGAGCGTCGATATAGCTCTAATATGCGTCTCCTGTTTTGATGTCGAAGATGAATATCTTTCTAGTATCCTGAAATTGGAATGCGACGCCTCGATTTTCATCCAATGCTCCATCCTTATCCAGGAAGGGAAGCGCGTGGACGATTTGGTGGCAGAGCCTACGCTCTCTTGTCTCAATCTTCGGTTCCATAGGCTGTTGTATCGCAGTTCGTCCATCCTATCTGCAACGCATGCGGGCCTTTCAGATGCAGTGAAGAAATCATGGTCGGGATACCGAGAGGGCGGCGACTGGCGAGTGGTGGATGACACAACGCACTGGCTTGTCACAGAAACAGCGCCGGACAGTGAAGGGATTTGTCTACAGGTCCACTATAGCTTACTCAGTGGGGAGCTTCTAGTGAATGGCCTTCCTTTGAGTCGTCCTCCGTCACAATACGAAGCTCATCCGATGTGGCCGACACTTTTTGGTCGTGTTGCTGTGGAGGTCATGCCTCCATCTTCTGCTGGTATGCATTTCTCGGCTAAGATGCAACATGAAGGATATGACGTTCAATTTAGGTTGCATAAAACCGGTTCTGGAAACACGGATCTACTCGTCCAAGCGTCCAAATCTGCTACAAGATATGAGACAATCCCTGCTCGTTTACTGGAGGGAGTGTTTCCGGATCATTTTGTCAATGATTTTGTGCATTGGTACGATTGCATAAATGATAAAATTCAATTTCGGCGTCTTACTGCCGCGTGGGACCGGGACAGTACGGAGTGTGTCTTGTCTAGATCTGGTGGACGTTGGAGGTTGACGAGGAAAGGCAGTGCTGTCCTCAGTGTGAACAGTACAACGTCTGCGGCTATTGCCAATTCGCTACGTTCAATTGCCGAGCGATCTGACATACACACTCTTCAGCCTTCTGACGGTTCTCCCCTTGAGGTAGAAATCCCCGCGCTTCGGCTTGGTTTCTTCCTTACTCTAGGCGAGTCGAATCTACGGTCAAGAGAGTTTCGAGGAATGTCAGTAGATGGTGATCAATCTCTCGGAACCCTGATTGGCTTCACTAACAAGTTGATACTAAAACATGAACACCGTCGTCTTGCCCTTGTGCCGGAGGGCCCGGTGTCTTGGGAGTCCGACAATGATCACATCCGAGTCATGATAGTTTCAAAAGCATCCATCACCAAAGTACATGCACTCCGTGTGGATAGTGAACTTGGGAGGCTGGTCGACAACGGCGACTTGCAGGGCAAGCTCTATTTATCATATTTGCATGCCTTGACATCTTACTGCCTGCCAGATCCTTTAACAAAGAGAACTGGGGTTGAACAAGCACTATGGATATTGAATTCGGCCAGTGTACGCTCCTTCGGCTGGTTATCTCAGGGGAATATCGATATCCTTGCTCGAATTGCACTATTGACCCCAAAGAGACAGTACTATCCCCGAAACGAGCGAGTAATGCAGACCATATCATGGGTGTCTGATCTCAGTTACTTGTCACAGCACGATTGGTTCTATAAAGTCGTGGCGTCAATTTTTGAACAGGCGAGGCAGAACAGCATTTTTTACCCTGACCTGGACAGTAAACAATTAGATATTTGCTGTCATATCGACACGGATGTGTATTTAATGGAACGCGATCGCATCCGTTCATCGACTTTCCGCATCTCAGGATTCGGCGCCGAGGAACACACTACGAAATACGATGGCTCATATCATGGTCGTGATCGCGATCAATCATCAACTCGCGGAATTAATGCATATGTGCTGTCAAGCATTATATTCCACGAGCGCAGTATACTCCACACAAGAGCACCATCAAAATATGAATTTTGGAGGTTCATCTCTAGCACACCCGCTGTGCGCGGCCCTGATCAGAGCTTGCACATATCGCAGTTAAAATACAGTGCCACAGCAGCTAACTCTGGCTTGGACCTCTCCCAATGGCCCGTATTGCACAAGATTCTATCAGCTCACAGTAGCGCCGCGAATAAATTCAGTACGATGGTCTGGTTGTCGGCCATAGCAGCTCACGAAGAGGCGGATATTAAATATCTACAAGTCTTAGCGCTTTGTTCTAGTGTCGACGAACTCAAGGCTATAGAGTTACCTTCAATTCAAGTGTGCCATCCTCCAAAAGGGTATGAAGCTACCTCTCAGCTCCTGAACAACACCGTTCGCTCCAACCTCTTACCATTCTCCCAGTCACCCGAAGCAAAAATGGCATCACATCCAGGAGAGAAATGGGGCATATTTCGCAGCCGTCGGGACAAGAAATTTAAAAACAGCCAAAGCGAGGCTGTTCGCAATCTTGCATCACAGTTTTGCAAACAGTGGCCGAGAAGAGACCTAATTCCGTTAGGTCCTGTAGACCAAAGCATATCAGACTACATCAGAGTAAGGAACACTGAGATTACAGTGAGAAAGCAGTTCGAAGAGTGGTTCGATAATCTTCTTCTCTTCAATTATCTGCAGCGCATCGAAGCAGTCCTATCTCGTTTGGACTTGGCGCCCCTCACTTTCTATAAGCTTAAGCCAGCTGTGTTGGCGTCATCATCACGGGATCATGCTTTTGTATCGGTCAGTGATCTATTTGCTGGTTCAGCACCTTCGCTTCCCTGTCTACCAGGTCCACTTGAACTTCCTCGGGCCTCTAATCACTATGAACACAAAAGCCCTCGCCTCGACGGACTAATTGATGCCCTAGAAAGGACGAGCCAAGGGTCTCAATTCGAAGTTTCTTATATCAAAGACCTTCGCACCAGCATGCAATCTTTACAAGTACAGGTCATTGCTCATCACCCGAATTTATCTCAGGATTGCTCGATCTCAATCTTGCACCAGCACCTGCATGATTGCAAGAAGAGTGTAGATCGCCTGTATTCCGATCTGAGTGCAGGCATTGCTCACAAGACAACCGTAGAGCTCGGTCACGGGCCACGATGCTCCCCATTACTCTTTCTTCAGCAATTGAGCAATAAATCGTGGAAGCTGATCAACCAAAGTTGGCAAAAACTAATATCACGTTATGGTATTGCCCTAACAGCGCTTCAGAGGGCTGAGAGGCTAGTCGAAGCTGCTCATTCACAAAGTGAGGAGGCTTTGGTAAAAGAAATGAACAATGTGGGACATATAAATTGGGACCCAATCGAATACCCAGAATGGCTGCTGCTCGAAGTTGAGAGCAGCATTATGATCCGTGATGTGCAGCAGCGGATCGCATCCGAGATGATAAATCCAAGCTCCAACTGCAACGCTGTCATGCAATTGAACATGGGCGAGGGCAAAAGCTCCGTGATTGTACCAATGGTAGCTACGGAATTAGCCAACGGGTCGCAGCTTACTCGTGTGATTGTTGCGAAGCCGCAGTCAAAACAAATGGCACAGATGCTTACTTCGAAGCTAGGCGGTCTTCTAGGTCGAAGGGTCTATCACATGCCCTTCTCCCGCTCTATAAATATCAACTCAACCCAAATAGCTAATGCTATTGGCGAGATGGCACAGGAATGCAGAGACAGTGGTGGTGTTCTATTAGTTCAGCCAGAACATATTCTCTCCTTCCAGTTATTAGGGGTTGAACACTGTTGTTCTAAAAATACTAACAAGCAAGTTATTGGCAAGTCACTCATACGCATTCAAGATTTTTTTGATGATAGCTCCCGGGACATCGTTGACGAAAGTGACGAGAACTTTAGCCCTAAGTTTGAGCTTGTATATACCATGGGTGCCCAGCGGCCCATTGAAATGAGTCCCGCCCGCTGGTTATGCACACAGCAGGTCCTTGACTTGGTTCGCTTGTTGGCTGCTGACGTCGCAGACCAAGCCCGGGAGTCTATTGTTGTCAATGGTCGGAGTGATGGCGGGTTTCCCAAAGTACGCATTCTGAAGGCGGACGCTGGCAAAATACTCCTGGAGAAAGTTGCAAGTCATATATGCAAGAAAGGGTTCGATGGGTTCCCGATAACAAGGCAGCCAGAACATATTAGAGAGGCTGTCTTCAAGTACATCACGCAATATAGCCTGAGCCAAGAAGAAATTAATACTGCGGAGCAGGCCGGAGATGAACAACTTTGGACGGAGGGCACAAAGTCTCTGCTGCTCCTCCTTCGAGGTATCCTAGCTGGCGGGATTCTCACATTTGTGCTTAGCAAGCGCTGGCGTGTCAACTTTGGACTGGCTACCCCTCGCACGCCGCCTACCCAACTAGCAGTACCGTATCGAGCGAAGGACAACCCAACGCTTCGTTCAGAGTTTAGTCATCCAGACGTAGTGATTGCTCTCACCTGTTTGACTTATTACTACGGCGGCCTTGGAAATGACGATCTCTTTATTGCCCTTGGGCATCTTGTGGAGTCAGACCAAGCGAGCATTGAATACGATGTTTGGGTAAAAGATGCTCCTCACCTGCCGGCATCTTTCCGCCAGTTGGATGGCATTAATTTAAAGGACCGTTCTCAGTGCATCAACGATGTCTTTCCGTATCTTCGATATGGAAAAAGTATCATAGACTATTTCTTGGGGCATATCGTCTTTCCCAAGCAGGTAAAAGAATTCCCATACAAGCTTTCTGCCTCTGGGTGGGATATCGGAAAGACTAAAGTTCATCATGTCACCGGATTTAGCGGCACCAACGACTCCCGCAAACTGCTCCCCATCGATATGAAAAATCTTGATCTTCCATCACAGTTGCATACCAATGCACTGGTGCTAGAGTACCTCCTCCAACCTGAGAATACTGTCATGTCGTTTTCTGCCCCAATCGACGCGTCTATGACGGACGCCGAGCGCTTTATTAAGACTGTGGTCGATCTCGAAAGGCCTACACGAGTAATTCTTGATGTTGGAGCTCAGATACTGGAGTTGAACAATAAGCAGGTTGCACAGACCTGGTTACACATGGTTACAGACACCAAGACACAAGCCGTAGTATTTGTGAACGACAGCGATGAACTATGTGTCATTGACCGCCAGGGGCGCTTGGAGCCCCTTCAGATATCATTATATGCGACTCAGCTCGATTCATGTTTGATATTCTTGGATGAAGCCCACACGAGGGGTATCGATCTCAAGTTGCCAGACGATTATAGAGCAGCTGTCACTCTCGGAGCAAACTTAACTAAGGACAGACTAGTACAAGGTAAGACTCGTGCTAATAACTAATCTTTCTTTTGGTCTGTGTATTAACAACTCTCAGCGTGTATGAGAATGAGAAAGCTTGGTAAAGGACAGTCGGTCGTTTTCTGCGTAAGTACAGAGATTCAGGCCAAAATTCGGGAATGCTCAGCCATGCCGGTCGAAGCTATTATCAGGGTAAAAGACGTACTGCACTGGGCTATATCAGAAACTTTTTCAGAGACTAGGAGGAGCATGCCACTTTGGGCTGCGCAGGGCGATCGGTTCTTGCGTCAAAATGAACTCTGGAAACAGGCCCAAATTGACGGAGCCACGTCTATGTCGAACAACCAGGCCGAAAAGCTCCTTGAGGATGAAGCCCAGCCTATAGTTGCCAGATATGGTCCTCGCCCAGCAGAAACGACGGCAATAGCCAGCATGTTGCACTCCGATAGTCCAAGAATTGGAGAAATAATGGCGCGTTGTAACGAATTTGAGCACTTGCACTTCAACTCAAGCACGTTGGAGGAGGAGCAGGAGCGCGAATTGTCTCCAGAGATCGAGGAGGAGCGTCAGGTACAGCGACCTCCTCCAGCGCTTCCAGTTGACCACTCTCTCCATCAGGATATCGAGAAGTTCATCGCCACAGGCTGTTTAATGCCAACCTCACCAGCCTACATGCATGCATTCAATTCACTACGGGACACAAGCGCAGCTCAAAGCTTCGTTGTATCGCAACTTAGCAGTGGGCACCTTTTTGTAACAGCCGACTTCGCCAAAACGGTGGAGGCCTCTGGTAAAGGATATTTCTCCGATTCATTTCAGCGTCCTGTGCAGTGGATTCTCTCAAGTCGTGCCAAGGACAGCAATGTCATTGAGGTCTTGATCATCATTAGTCCATACGAAGCTGAGAAATTAATGCCAAAATTCCAGCAGATGAAGGCGGGAAGAGTGAATTTACATCTCTACAAACCGCGGTCTCATACGGTCCATCGCTCATTTGATCGCCTGGACTTCTTTAACAACCCAGACCCCCAAGTGGAACTGAAGGTGCCGCCTGCTCTTCTAGCCGAGTTGAATCTCTTCGCCGGTCAGCTCTACTTTAGCGTATACGAGGACTACCTTGAAACCTGTAAGCTTTTGGGTCTCGCACATGATGTGCCGAAAAATGGACAGGTTGTCGACATGGATGGGTACATCGTACGTGATAGCAACGCCGACCCCAAATTTGACAAGAGCCCTGTAGAATTGCTGCGAATTCTTACGTCCACGATTCGGCGAAATGGACAAGATATTTCCAAGACACACATGGGTAGTATGCTCCATGGAAAGCTGCTTCAACGGTCCGATATCGAGGGAAAGAACGATGGTTGCATGCTTGAGGAAGCATCTGCTCGTCTGTCTAGCGCTGCTCTGCTGGAAGATAGTGCTACTAAACTAGAATGAGAAATATGTTCTCTATGCTAGCCTTTAATACTTAGTTGCAATTCGGACGGGGCAGTCACTAGATTGAGGAAATTGAGTTAGATTAGATCGGACCTAGTGAAGACCTAACGCTAGGGATAAATATGTACACAGAGCAAAACACCCACATAGCTGCTCGATAAACTCCTACTTGATTAGCTGTCCGATATTTTGCAAGTGATTTTGGCAATAATACACGTAAATACGTTCGTCTTCCATATTAAAATGTGAAAGCGCATTGTGTTATCATAGCTTAGACAAACTCTAGTTTTCTCCACGTTTGTCCCCGAAAACAAGGAGAGAAGTAAAAGATATTGAAATGGCCTCCTAGCCAAGAATCATGCGATAAACAATTAGCGCAGTCACTTAACGTTGAAGATAGGATGCAAATGGGGAGTTGGTCTATCAGTTCTCCTGAGTAGTGTCGCTCTTACCTCCTCAATTTGATGCGGGTATCTTACGCGGGGCCGTTTTTTTCTCTCGCCACTGAGCAGCATATTGCTGAAACGCGGGATGTTGCTTACGCTTGGGGAAAGTCAAGATTGCCGATAATCTTAACCTCTTTTGTATAACGATGTGGGGTGGTTGGTATGGTAGCATTCAGGTCATGAGTTACTTCTTACTACGTGGAAGGGTAAGGCCTCTGCACCGGTGACGCGGCGGCCATTATCTCACGTCACACTCCTTTCTCGATGTATGACATGATCTCGTAATGAAAGACTTACCGTCTGAGCAAGAGAGCAAGTTGGGTTCGATCCCTAACAATACTATTATTATTCGCTAGATAACTCATTTCAAGTAGAGTGGGTATTACATTGGCAGCATTAAGGTCATGAGTTAATTCCTACTGTATTACCGTAAATGAGGTATAAAAAAAAAAAGGTGAGTCCTAGCCTATGCTATGTGCAAGTAAGGATAAGGGTTTACGGCATATATAACTACAGTTAGAACATGACCGCGGTAATTGTTATTAATTGAATTTTATCGTGTTCCATTCGATTAAAAGCTTCTTCAGTAGCTTGAATGTCCAGCTACCATAGGGTATGTATATTCAGCCTGTCCCATAGGGTGAGAGGCTGTTGTGCACTTCCATGCGGCTTGCTTCAAATTTCAATATAACGTAAGGCACAACTGGCAAGCTAAGCAGCTCACGAAGAGCTTAGCTTAGACGATCTTGATGTTTCGTCTTGGGAAGCAATACTATGCCCGTCTTTCTCTCCATGTTCGGCGTCTGTAAAACTAGCCCTAGAGATCCCAATGCGATCAAATTGGGCCTCGACCTCACGAGCCCTCACGAGTCCCAAAGCCAACTAGAAGAAATCGGGAACAACCCTCACATGCTCGGGGTATGGCTCATCACCATCTTGCTCAAGTCAGTCAGGCGTCTTAGATATCCAAGTTCAAAATAGGTGGCATCTCACTTTTGGGCGGAGCAACCGCCACCGTGGAATCTATGGCCAAGAACAAAATGGCAAAAATGGCATAAGAGAACTTCATATTGAATGCGATCAATAAATGAAGCGGAATGTGAATGAGTAATGCGAATGTCTGAACGAATAGATAATAGTGAGTCCGATATGGATAGAGAGTAGGGATAATGAAATGCACACTATCGTTGTGATAAATGTACTATCTAAAACTTCAAGAAAGTCTACGGGCCGAAAGAAAAATGTTGTGACGTAGAGGTCGGCCCGGAAGACACCTCCCCAATTAGTGGGTGACGTTGGCAAAATACGGCGTATAGGCACGCTTCGGATTTTAATGCCCGACGCGGATGCCAGTATACCTGGATGCGTTGCAGTTGACGAAGAGTCGATACGTATTATTAAGTCTGGTCACCTTGTCATGTGGTTTGTAGGCAAGCATATTCTGCAAGTTCTAGGAAGGGGCTGCAGTGATGGACGCGTTTGGATATATTCATTGAAGAGCAATGCAACCCCTGAAAGCGGTTAAGATCCCATCGGCATTGCTAGTCCTTCAGCAGCCAGGTGGCTGCATGTGTCAAGGATTGATGACAAATGGGGTACTACATCTAATAGATCAGCAGAAGATAGCTTAATGATGCAAGATTCGGGACTGAAAATATCAGGGAACAATGCTTGCATCGTTCAGATTATGTTACAATTGGATGTTATAAGTTGTGGGGGATGGGTAAGGATAGTTGAAGGATTTGGGGGCATGATATTTGCTTAGTCATAGGAACAAGACGCTATAAAATGCTGTCGCACAAGTGAGAGTTGAATATCTGCTATTTTCTTGGCATATTTATTCGTAACCAGGTTGTACTTGCAAAAAGGGACAATCATCTTGAATTTACTATGTATTCGGCTGAACATACGACTGAAGCTAGCAGGCTGGTGGACGACGTCGAGTCAGCATTCCTTAACGAAAAGTTGAACAAATATGAGGAAACGACAACATCAAGGAAGACGCAGAAATTCATACGAATTCTCAAATACGCCTACGTTGCAATACTTCATGTCATAATCTTGACGCTTGGCGGCAAGCTACTAAGCTCTAAGTTCTTTAACGCCAGCGCCTCCTCAGCCCAGCTACAACATTCTTGGTGTAAGTCCATCAAAGGGCTAGATCTCTACTAGTAACTCGACGACTGATGATGTCTCAGCTCCACTACGGGACTCACTCGAGTACGAAGTGAATACCGAGCATGCAACAGACCCTGGTCATTACAGCATATATGCAGGTCCTCCCTCAGAGGAACAGGAGGAGGCTTGGGATCGCTTGATAACGCGTGTGTATCTGACTAAAAATTAGATTCGAGAATTAGATTATTATAAACTAACCTTTTTGTCGTAGCTGTCTATTTCAACATCACTCGAGATGAGTTGTCTAGGGCTGGAGAATCGTTCGAGAATATAATCGAACTCACTGAAGGCGGATATATTGCCTCTGTGGCTGTATATCATGAGCTTCATTGTTTGGTAAGCTCTGACTCTCCAGACCGTCCAAATGAACTAAAAATATTGAGAGGGAAACACGCCACTGTTTTAAACTGTCGAGTACCGCTTGCATTATAATATTCTTCCGCTATATTGATGATTCTCATCTGCATTTAGAAAGACTGAAGGAAGAGTTGAGGTAGATAGCTAATGCCGCGATAGAGGAACCTCCGACTCTATGTCTTCCGTGACCGATATTATCCGAACCTCACGGAGTCGCAACACAGCTATTTACAGGAACATCTCGGTTTGTACCATGCGCCCTTTTGTCCCGGTTGTTCTGACTTCTTTCGTTCATGGTTTCTCTTGGGTCTACTTATAAGTTGATTATAAACTACTATTCATCACTAGAAATGCTAACCCATGATAGATCATTGTCTAGAGGTCCTGCGCATCAGTGTCATGTGCCACGGCAATGCGGCTATCAACTCATACAGATGGGACACCGAGACGATTGATAAACCTCTCACGAAGTCTAATTCCCGTTCCGTCTGCGTGAGGTGGAACTCCATCGAGGACTGGATTTATCCTAGGAAAGTCTCCTACGTTCCGCCCGTGCGATGGCCGTCACAGAATCAAGCATCTCAATAGACATGAGAGCTAAGGGCTAAGAGACAAGTTTGGCCACAACCACCCTTGTGTGAAAAGGCAGTTGGTCTACGGAGAACAAGTTGCGCGGTTCATCAAGGCAGGTGGCTGGGAGTGGTTAGCGTTACAGTTGCGCCTCAATCGATCCAATACATTGTCTTCTTGTTTACGCCACTGTAAACCGCGCAGGGATATCGGCCCCAAACCGGCCTCCGACTTCCCACCGCATCGTGTCAAGGGAATACGTACCACTAAGCCCATATCTTCGAAAAGGAGCGGTTGAGCGAGATAGGCTACCACGGCTAAGAAGAAAATAATGATGGACGGGAGGCGAGCCGGCTAGCATATGCATAAGGTAGAGATTAGATGATCATAAGCTCCACAATCATCACTACATATAAATGTCGAGACATCCATTAAAGTAGGATCTCGGATATTCCTTCCTGTAGCTCAATGTAGTATTGAACAAGAGGGGATAGACCTTATATTTTAAAGGGAAGTTTTTGAAACTCGGGTTAAAAACAATGCAACATTTTGTTAGAAAGATATCTGCACTAGAATATTAACATTCGTATCCCCTAACCATACTACCCTAACCTACAACAATGCAGTTTGAAGACAGTGCTTACTGTAGTAAGCAGGGCGGCACGGGGTACATTCGCGACCGCCACGTCAGGTCCTAAATCGAGATGAGGGTGCGGGGAAGAGGGTAGCAATGGGATTCAGCTCCTACTTGTGCCTTCTAGTGATTATACTTCTGGTTCGTCCGCAGTTAACAGATGTGAGACTTGGAGGATTGTTATAGTAGTATTTTGTGATGAAGCTGAATCCTCCACTGTTGCAATCATTCTAATATCACCCAGATTATGCAGGCTACTTTCATGGGTAACCAAGTTTCCTTGCACAATCAGTTTGACGCGCTTCTGCCTTATTATTACATCAGCCTCTCTTGAACCGCTGCGATAAGCTGACAGGTGCACATGGTCGGAGTTTTAACCTAATCAGAGGTCCCGGTCGTGCGCGAGTGATAATTCTACAGAAACAATAATATCTAACATCCTTGCCGTTATGTCGCTGTGCCATCCAGCATAATAACAACGTCCCAAAGCCAGCGTTCAATGAAGCCATGGTCGTAATTACGTCCATCTTTTAACTCACTTCGTTCTTTTAACACGCCAACGCCACTTAATTGATCTGTAAAGCGACTTATCTTGTTTCGCCGAGTATTCGATCAATGGACCCTAATAGCCCGGCTCTCGATCCTCCAGAGGGCGTTGAATCCAACTTTGATAACCCCCCAAATGGCAATACCCTTGTAATCACTGTTCTCAGCGTATCCTTGGCATTATCGTCGATATGCCTTTTCATCCGTGGTTTGGCAAAAGGTGCCTATCTGAAGAAATTCCAGGTGGAGGATGGTAAGCGTGCTCTCACGTCTTACTCTAGGAGACGGCATCGTCTAATTGCACTTAGTTGTGATTGTACCGGCATACGTAAGGCACTATCTAGTTCACTGGGTCTCGGACAATCCGCGTCTGATTACGCCTGCATAGATTTTCTTCGTCGCGTTTAGCGTCTACATCTACCAAATTGCCGCAGAGACCGGCTTTTTTGTACACGCTTGGGATATTAGGTTTGGTGACTTGGCTGAGTTCTATCATGTAGGTCTGAAGTGTTACTTCCCCGTCTAACTTCAATTCCTGATTAGCTTTTGTCCAGAAATTTTTCTACGTGACTAATTTCTATCTCGCGACGATGATCTTTTTGAAGTCAGCTATTCTGTTAGAATGGATCCGCCTGTTCGTGCCCGGAAAGACGAGGAACGCATTTTTTTGGACATGCCACACTGTCGCGATTCTCAATGCTTTATACTATACAGCAAACATCATAGTTGAAAACGTGTCATGCACACCGAAGGCCTACTGGTGGGACAAGTCTCTCACAGGGCATTGTTTGAACGGCACCGTCCTAGCCTTGACCTCGGCAACAGTCAACCTGGCCTTTGACATAATCATCCTAATCCTGCCGCAGAAGGTTATCTGGACTCTTAACCTGTCCCCGTCGCGGAGGCTAGGGGTCTCTTTTGTCTTCGTTATCGGACTTCTGTATGTCCCAGTTCGTTTCTACTCCTGATTGGTTCTTGGTTTTTTGTTATTGGCTGTGATCTGACTTCTTAGGACATAGTGCTGTTGTCCTTGCGGCAGTTAGGCTCTCAGCCGCTGTTACGTATATCAAGGAGGCTGATTATACCTACAATCTTGCTCCACAGGTTCGTTACTGAATCGCGCCTCATTTCAATCCCTTTGCATCTCTTTTCCTGGCATATCTTAGAACCACGAATTTCCTAAGCAAACAAACGTTCCTCTTGCTACTTTCGAAAGCTTCGTAAACTCCACCGATCAGTTGCCATAAGTGGACATCACTAACTCCAGTGTAACAACAAGGCGCTCTTGCAGACGGCCGAGATGGCAGCAGGAATCCTCGTTTTCACCATACCCGCCATGCCAAAACCGCTGGCGTATGTGATGAAGCGGGCCGGTTCCTCCGTCGAGAAGCTAGTGGGGTCAAGACGGAGTAATAGTGGCAGTGGCAGTGGTCGTGGCGAGAGCGCTCGTTTCCTGTCAAGTCGTAAAAAGTCCACTGCAAGCTCTGAACGGCCCATCGATGAGCAGAGACTCGTCGTCAAGCTCGGTAAACTCAGATCCCTGGTGAGTGAGGACTCATTCCCGAGTCTTCATGTGCACAAATCCGGTAACCTACAGCCGGATCTTGCTGGAGAAACTGAGGCGGGTATCCTCCGTACGACGCATTTAACCGCCACCGAGAGTTTTGTGGCTGATAACAGGACCGAAAGCTGTAGACAGCAGCACCCTTGGATTGAAGGACAACAAAGGGCTTAACGTCAAAAAGTTAGGGGTTCTGTACATCACTGTGATTATTAAAAATCTGCCAGTAATATAACACGGAGTTTTAAATCGGTGTTCATTCGAGACCCAAATGAATCGACTTCAACCAACGATACACTTTGAAGATGCATATATCCCTTTCCTAACACCCGAAAGTTTCCAGTCTCCTAGCTAGGCCAGTTTGACACCTGATCCACCCTTCTTGAATCTCTCCCCCACATTCAAAGACGAAATCTAAAAGTTGTAGGGAACTAGCACCTGGGAGAGCTGACTGAGCTGGTCATCGGTCAGGCCTGTATAAGACAGACAGGCTGAGCCGCACACCGTCACAGAGGGGCGTCACCACCACAGCACCGGTGAGCACGGTAGCAAGGTCCATGCATGTGGCGGGAATGTTATCAAATCGGGCCTCTATGTGCCATTAACCGTCAGTGAGAGGAAAGCAGGAAATGAGGAGGCATACCGCCCTGAGCGGGGATAGAGATCTGCACGGCCACGCCCCTGAAGTTTTTTGGTACGTGTCGAAATTATACTGCGGAACGTTATAGACGCCGATATCCTGACGGCGATCATGGCCGAGGATGTTTACGTTTATTCGCGAAAGGATTGAGGTGGCATCGACGGAGCGACTACACTTGTGTAGCGCATAGTAGTTAACGACAGCACCGGTAGCCGTGAGGGCGTCACCGACGATCAGGGCGATAGCTGGGATAGGCATTATTATTACATTATAGCAGCTAGGGGCTTGGTGAATTGGATTTGGCGCGAAGAAATGTTCTTGTTGAAGTAAGGTGCTCGATGAAAATCTGCTTGTGGTTGTAGGGACCTAGATGTGAAGATCATGGCGAAGGAGAGCAGTCTAAATTTGTACTTGAGGAATCCCAATTGTGCCTTCTTTCTGTATGCCTCTTGTGCCTAATAAGGAGCCCCTGATAATGATCTGTGAGATCGACCAGATCACACTATGTCAAATTGTCTAAAAGGCACAACACTCTCACGATGGCCCTATACAACTCGCCACCGCTCGTCTCGTAGCATACAGATTGTCATGAAGCATAGCGCCGATGTTCTCCCCTTTCCAGGTTGCACGGATCATATATAGCAGGAAGTGGTATCCGTGAGTGCGGCATGGTGTTCGGCGTTGGTTCTATAACGTGTAGTTGCCTCAGTCATAGCCCGACAGAACTCTTCTCACATCGGGGATGCTGAACGATAGAAGCCATCACTATGGATTAGAATTGCACGTTGGTGTAGGCTATTTTCCAGAAATTGGACAGGATCGTGTATTCATCTTATTCCACTAACCAGCTGTATGTTCCTAACGAGATGTTGTATAAAAGGACTTGTGAATTGGGAGATGAACATGTGCCCAGCGCCATCGGGTCGGGCGACGAACCTCCCTGACGATTCGATATATAGACCGAATTACACTTGCTGAAACATCCCTCCTCTTTCTTTTCGTAACGCTTTTCTTCTATCTTGCTAACCAGCAGCCGAGAAGCAGCCCCAAGCGACTAGCCCTAGGTAGATTCCATATCCTCTCTATTGTAGTCTCTTTCCAAGCCGACCTCGTTGTCCTATCCTTCTATCCCGACGTCACGATTCCTTTTATCGTTTCTTTTGCTGTACACACAGTCGCCATTCTCTTTTTAGATCGGCATGCCTACACTCGCTTGCCCCTTTTCAGCGGTCGAGGAAATTTATGCACATGTGGATTAATGTCCGCTAGGTGTCTCCCATTCACCCTCCATCGAGCTGTCCAGTGCCTACTTCTCTAGGCCGTTCATCATATCGTCGCCATGCTCTTTCCCCTTGCCCTCCTGCGGCTAGACGTCGGTCCTAAAGACTTTGCTCCACAAAAGCAGGGCATAGTGCCGGCGCTAATGCAGCATGACTTCTTTTTAAGGGCGCTTATTTCAATCCGCTGAGTCTTAAATACATATCGCGCACTGGGCATTTGGCATAACGCCTTCGCGATCGCTTGCGTAGCCATCCTCTGCTGGGACCATTCCTCAGAGTGGCCGCCGCTATTCGGTAGCGTCGTCAAAGTGTACCCGCTCCGACGTTTCTGAGGAAATTCCTGGCAGCGACTACATGTGGCGCCGCTCTCGTCATGGACCCCGCTGTTTGTATACCGCGTCCCCGCGCTCCATACGTTGTAGATCTTTCTCCTCTTGGGCATATGTCATGCCGTTGCGAACTAGGTCATGTACCGCATAAATACAGCTAGAGGTGACATGTGGTTCTTTTTGGTCAACTACGCATCATGCCTGGCCGAGACAACCGCGGCAGCAGTGCTACGCAAGGCGGGGCTGGCAGGCTTCAGCAAATGGTTCATCCTTGACCGCGCAGTCCGACTTCTAAGTTATTCTTAGGTGCCGGTCTTCTTCGTGTGCACTGTTCCAGGACATCAGTATCCGCTAGTGTACGAAAGCTTATGTATATGATAATGTTATAGTTAGAGGAATGTGGCTTGGTACATTATGCTGTTCGGAGGCACAGCAAAGCAAGTATGACGTGCTTTGAATGGTACTATAGCCAAGATATGAGTATATTGGCCTCACCACACTGGCAGTAACGCTTATCGTGATTATCTTGCTACTGCTAGCCTATTATCTTTAAATTAAATGTTAGTATAGGTCTTGTGTTGGCTTTGGTTGAGCTGTGGACGTACCGTGGCGTGCTTCCATCGGAATACAGTAGCCGGTTTCAATTTTTAGCACAATTCTGATTATCTATTGCTTGCCGATATAACTTATTTTCTGTTTAATGTGCTTATTGCCGCTCTCCTCCTATTCATCTCTCTATTGGACGACTCCTCCAGAACTCTCATCATGCCAACCCCGATAGAGACCACTGACCGCCCGCCGCCCTACACTGAGACGGTAGCTTCCAGCTCCACCGACGACGTCATTCAACCGACAATCCTGGTCCTTGCAGGCCAGACCATACACGCTGAGACGGCATCCTGCGCGCCGCTATACCATCACGACCGCGGCATCGCGTCGCTGTCCCGCGCAACCTCCAAGGTCACACTTGAGCGCGTCGAGCGTAGCGTGCGCACTAGCATAGACAACGAGCCTTCTTTACGTGACCGTCGCCGCTATGTGTTCACCCTCGAACGCTCCTGGACGGTCTATAACACGCTCCCCCCAATTGTCCGCAATTCTTCGCGCGTGCCGTTTCCAGGCAAGCGCTAGGACATGTCGGCCTGAAGAAGGCGCGCCTACGCTCCATGTTCACGGCTCTGCCGGTTGATATCGCTGGCAGGGACAACAAGCTTGGTCTGCCGGGATTCACCAAAGATGCGCAACCCCTCTTCGAGCTACGCAGGAGAGACGGCCGGTGGGAGTGGGCAGATAAAGACGGCAACGCAGTCGCGGTTGAGGACGAGAGTGATGATATACACCGGCTCATCGTGACTGCGACACTGCCGCGGATGACGGTGGACGCGCTAGTCGCATTGTGGTGCTGTCGGCTATGGGAGTATTCTGCAGGGAATGCGAAGGGCGCGCGACAAGGGATGAATGGGAGTGAGTTGCGATCAGAGTCTAATGAATGTGCTGACATATCGCAGTTGGAAGTAAACTCAAGATGGAGAAGGATGCCAATGTCGGTGGACTTAGGGGTTGGGTTATCTGATATAAGTGTTATTGGTCGTCCAAAAAAGAACGTAGAGGGTCTATACTACAACATTGCTAAAATACATCAGTTATTCGTCATATGCAATTGAATGGCCCTTGTTGCATTGTGGTCTAGAGATTTTGGTTGTATGCTGAGAGGGGGCTTGGGCTAGGGTGGAGGTGGTTCACCACAAGGCAGCTTAGGTAAGCTTACGAAAAGGGGTAAAAGGGGTAAAAGGGGGGTATCGGGGGATACAGGACTTTGCAGAAAGACACAATACCACAGTTGCGGAGAAAGTTATGAATTAAATGCTCTTAATTTCCTCTTAATTACCAAGTTCTCCATTGTATTTGCTGTTCGAACTTTATAGAAATTGTAGGTTCAGCGTGTCCTTTAGAACAGGGCTAGGACGCAGGCTGAGGTTGTTCTACGCCGCAGCTGGCTTTAGAATAAGACCCAGAATTCGTCAGATTAGATAGTATATATTTGTCTAAGATATTTTAGGTCGTAGTTGGAAAACCATGGTTCTTGCTTGATAATCTCTGGGAATCATTACTTCATCACAGCTTATATCTCTCATCCACATGTCAACGTTAGCAAGATATGACTTGATAAATTCCTCGCGTTCTGTTAGCTATATAGATTTGGATCCACACCCTTTTCTTATCAATCCAGTTTCTCTTAACGTTTATAGGATATTTTACTCTTTCCGTACTTTAGTAGAGTCATTCCATATATAGCAATCTTCCTGGCTCTCCGTCGATGTCTTGGTAACTGAGATGATACAACTTAGCGAGACAATAACGTCTGCTGCTACAATCATACAAAACATACAAAACATACGTCGATATTCCTCCAATACCTTATCACGTTAATAATCCTTATAAGTTTTTTTGGGATTCCTTGCTCCATGAACTTTAAGCTGCTGGTTTGTTGTTCGACCCAGTCCTCATAGATGAAGACGTCTTTCCAGGGAAAAACGTCTTAACCGATGCCTAGTTTGAGGATATCTTTAGCAGAAGTTATGTTAAAATTTATCGTGACTCTTGTACATGCGTAAATAAGTAATAGCTTTCGAGTCTTAAGAGATGTAGCCGTTCAGACCGGTTGATCTTCGGAATGCTGAGTCAGCCGCGCACACTTCGTCTATATCCCAATTACCTAGGTACACGAGTAATGGCGCTGGTTGCACAGCTACGAATTAAATGATATAAGATCTTACAGATCCTAATAAGTTGCCGTCACATGGAGTTGACATTGACAACTCAATTTCTAAATCTACTATCTTGAGTGTTCATATGACATAGAAGTTAATAAAACTAACTATTACGTAAAACTTGAAACATCTATCTTACCTGACGAATTGTTTGAACCCTTTTCGAAATTCATTGTACCTAATATTCCTTCTCCAAGGGTAATCTGGTAGAACCGTCTGGAATGGACCAGTATTTTCATTTATAACTTCCTCAATAAACAGGTGTTATACACTGTATACGTAGTAAGTGTTGATCTCTGCTTCTAGTGTACATAACAATATCCGGTTGCGGCATTCAAAGAACCAACCATTTTCGTCTAATTATTACTTGCATATGCACCCTACTAACTAGTCGATATATACTAGCCTCTTTGAGGAGTAGACGAAACGTGGGAATAGTTAACTTACCGCTATTCGCCTTTCTGCAGCTTTTACTACGTAATAATAACTAGTGACCGAAAGTATAATGGCGCCACCAACGTGCATCACGTATGTATTTAAGGGTATTAATACCATCTTCGGATGATAGAGACCATCTCAAAGAAGCTATTCGGCTCTCGCTTAAGATATACAGACGGCCGTCGTGAATGCCGAGGACCGATAAGAGTGGTGGTATATATGGATTTAGAACTCTACCCTTAGGTCTCAAGATTTTCGAGTGGCCAAGGGACCTTGCAATCATAGAGTATTATTGGAACTCAAGCTTATTCGCCTAGCCCTGATTCAGCTCCTTGGCCACACAAGTACGACGCAACTCATCAATATTTCTCCTCTTCTTGGCACGCGTCCCATTCTCTCATATCTAGTCAAACGAGTTAATACGCCTATCAAAATATCTCAAGTCATGGCTTCTAGTTCTACTCCGGATAGTACAGAGCCTCTTCTTCCAGCCGCGATCGATGAACTCGCACGAAGCCATCCTCATCGCCCCTGGGCTTCAATTCCTGTTGACGATAATGATCTTACTCAGGGCTATGAGGACATCAGCTATGAAGCCTTGGCCAACGCAATCAACAAATTGGCTTGGATTATTCACTCGTCTGTGGGAAAATCGACTACTTTTGCAACTATTGCATATCTTGGGGCCTCGGATCTTCGGTATCACATGATGCAAATGGCTGCGTGTAAGACTGGTCACAAAGTCCTGTTCTCCTCCCATCTGAACAGTCTATCCGTGCACCTATCACTCATGGACAAGCTAGATTGTAAATCATTGTTCTACAGTGAGGGAACCCAAGTTGACGATATACTCGCTGCTCGTTCTATAAAGCATATACTAGTTCCAAGCTTAGATGTCTTGATAGACGTCGATAATCGCGCAGAGTGCTATCCTTATACGAAGACCTATGAGGACGCTGCCTTTGACCCCTACGCAGTGCTTCACACCAGCGGCACAACAGGGGACCCTAAACCTCTGCTTTTCAATCATGCAATCACCAAGAGCTTCTACTTACAAAAGTCGCTGCCTGATGTCGAAGGACGTTCGCATATCGTTCTCAGCAACCCGGGTATCGGTACTCGCGTCTTCCTGCCAACATCTCCCTTCCATGTCTTATCGTCGGTTTCTGGGCTTTCATTAAGTGTTCTGGGTGGTGGTGTGCTTGTTCTGCCATGCCGAAACCGCGGCATGTCCGTCACCGATTCGATGCTTGACGTATTTACCTATGCGAACGCTAAATATGCCATCCTCATGCCACATTACATGGAAGCCATTGCTAGAAAACCTAATCCGGAGGATTACATAAAGAATTTTGAAGTAGTCTATTTTGGTGGTGGTGAGCTTAATCATTTTCAATCAATCGCGGCACCGTAGATCTAATTATACGTTGTATAACACAGGGGAACTCTCACCACTTACCCGTACTATATGGGCAAAGTACACACGGATTCAGAACTGCTGGGGTTCCAGCGAACTGGGATTCCCCCCTCAACTCGAGTCTGACGTAGAAGACCATGAGTATGTGTATTTCGATATGGAGCACAGTGGACTTGAGTTCCGAGAAGTGAAAATGGACGACGATCCGGATGAGGCTACCTCGGCAAAGATCTACGAAATGGTGCTTGCTTGGTCACCCTTGTCGGCAAAATATTCAGCGCAATTCGCTCGCGAAGGCACCATATCCGGGTCAGGGCCACCATATCCAGATTACCACATTGGTGACCTCTGGGCTCCGCATTCAGATCCCAAAAAGTCTCGATATGCGTGGCGGTTTGTCGGCCGTAAAGACGACCTTATCACCCTCGCTGCGGGAATTAACCTTCGTACAGGAACGATCGAGCAAGCGCTATTGGCACACAGTCAGGTAAAAGCGGCAATAGTACTAGGAAATAAGCGCCTTCAACCTCTAGCGGTCCTTGAGCTTGTTCCTAATACACCTCTGGATGCAGCCCAGGAGATTTGGAAGTCTATACTCGAACCCCTGAATGCCAAGATGCAGTCTCACTCACGCATTGCCAACACTCACGTGCTGGTTGTACCAGCCGACGGACTTATAAGGACTCCGAAAGGGACTATATCGAGAAAGAAGTCGGAGAATAAGTATGCAAAAGAAATTGACGCGGTCTATCAACGATTCGGCGACACCTGGCAGGATAAAGGCCTACCCGTTAGCGACAATATTTAGCCGAATCGTCTCATCACATTTCGGGCATTTGTCGTCTATTATTATTCATCTCTGTTGTGTTGTAATGGGAGGAATAGGAATTTTAGAAAAGAAACCAAAAGTATGTCTATCTAGTTTATCATATCAACCCATGTTGAAATAACGTGCGTGAAATGCGTGAGGCTAAAGTAGAACTATTTAGCCGTTTAGTTGCAATTAAGCCCCGTTGAATTGTCATTACGTTCTATCCGGTAGGAAGATTCTCTATAGAAGATTTACATTAGGAAGGTTAAGCTTAACATGCCTCCTCACCCAAAAGCTAGACTAGTAGTAACTTATCAGTGTAGCGTATTCATGCAGTCCACTTCAACTCCTCATCAGAAATATCGATGTCCACATCATCCTATACCCAATTTTACTGGAAATCGTTGACATTAGGCTCTCTTAGATTTATTCACAAACTTGAGTCCATCTCTCAAGCTAATAGGTACGATGACTAAAACTACTTGTAGAGAGGGCTCTAAGGATTCTCTTGCGCGGTGCTGAAATACGCGATCTGGGACAGGGTATTATCAACCAGTGCACTATAATGCGTGGAGGACCATAATAAAGCATTTTCATATGATCCCAAGTCTGGCTCCAGTTATAGTACAAGGAATATAGAAGTACATTTCTTACGAGAGATTCTGCTGGTAGTGGCTCACAATCCCCGGCTTCACTTCTGTTTGGCGAATTCGAGCGTAGATATCATAATAATGGCTATGAGTAGATAATATACCCGAGGTGGTTCAGGTAATGAAATGTCAATGGGTTCTATAGGTCATTAGAAGCTCTTGCATAATAAAGGGGCGATAGTGTTTATAAATATAGAACTAATCATTAGGCCTTGCTGGCTCCAAAGTGGCATTGATGTTGTTGAAGTAATGGAGATGGGTGACTAGCAGTCACTGTGAGGGGTAGTAATATACACTGTCCTTCGTACCTGCCCTACAGCCTCAAAACTTAACAAGGCCATATCATTTTTAAGTTTTCGATTTGGCTTTAGTGCCGCATAGCTGGCCATTCGCAGCGAGACGTAGAACGCTTTTTATATCTAAGAGCGAGGCTTTATTAATCCACCGTATAATCATGCCACCTCCACGTAAGAGTGTGCAGGGAACAAAAGCATAGCTACAAAATAGCAAGGGAACAATACAAAAACAGAATAACAAATAGTCCAAGAGAAAGACAAGCCTATCTATTAAAACAGCCAACGTTTCCTCCCCTTACATAGATCCTTATAAAAGAGGCTTTAATTACACAAGTAGCAAGCTCGTTCTCCCTTCTTTGCGGGGAAGCTGCATTTGTGGCAGCACGGGGCAAGATTCAACATGACAAGGTTAGCGGTACTTTTGAGTTCACAGATATTCCTACGACTAGTCAGGACCGGCCGAAGATGACGCGAGGAGAGGCTCATGAAAAGGGCTCCCTGAAATCGTAATGTGACCCGATGTGAACCCCTCCCTGAGTTGGTATTGGTATTATTATTCCACTAGATTGGGTATAAACACACCCGAATTTCCTTTCATCCGCTGCCTCGTAAGTCCTATCTCTTTCACCTCTAAATATTTCATCATCCCTAAATGTTAGATTACTCCTAAATATTCCTTCTCTTGTAAAAACTCCCGTCATTTGTTATCTATTAAGCCAGCCAACCCGAATCAGTTCTTTACTTCTTCCTCTATCGCCCGCAAATCATTAGCCAGAATGAATATTGGTACTTACCTGGCCTTTATGGCCAGCCTCATCATCGTGGCTGCATTCGATATATCCTCCCTTCCTAACGGCGTTTACAAGGTCCCAATTGCAGACAACGGATCGATCGACTATCTCAACGCCGAAAACCTGAACTTGACCTATTCCAAGAGGTCGTTAAAAAGCCTATTTTTGCGCATTCTCCGGCCTCACACAAGTACTCGTGACATCGACCAAGAAGAGGGTGAGTCGGGGGAGTTCAACGCGGCCAGTACCGGCTCGCCCGAACTCGGCGCTGGTCATTGCCACTGGCATTTGCCACACAGCCACAACAGAATCATCACGGGGCATCTCATGATGAACGTGACCAACCTCCCGCCGGCGATTGCCAACATGATGGATTGGATATCGACGGGAGCCGAGGGTGGTTGGCTAAATCGAGGAGAAGTGAGGATGGCCAAGTACAACGACGTCGTCGTCGGCGCGTGCGTCTACAAGAAACCAAGGCTGATAACCTGTGTCCACGAGCTCAGCGTTGCGATGGGGTTTGCCGAAAAAGAATGCGCGATGGGTAAAGTGGGATGTCATGTCTGTATACGACACTGGCACAAAGATTACTTCCGCTTCCCTGCATTGGAAGCCCCTAACCAGTGTGAATGCGCCTGGTACTACATGTAGTGACGGAACGCGTGTGCGTAGTTGCATCATGTGCATTCGATGCGAAGTTCCTGGCGGTGGATATTGTCGTGTTTATGACAGGCCCCGAGTTTGAGAGGCCTCTGTACAGAAGGTGATATTTGCTGTGGAGGGAAGTACTCAATTTAGATTTGGGGGTGCAGTTAACATGTTGCCGAAAGGCTCGCACAAAAGTGATGAATGAGTAAGGGGAAGGTTGATGCCCGAGGTCCTCTAATCCAATAACTTTAAATCAATATTAGCTCTATATAGGTACTTGTTATTATTCTTCTACTACATATAAATAAGTAATGCGATCATTTTTTACCTCATTCTCCAAATTTTGCGTATGGTTGGGGAGTGTCTCCAAAAAGGCACAAGGTTAGACACTTCTCCAACTCGAGCTTACTGTCTGCCAATTATGTCGCATTAACCGCTTTGACACCCCGCGTGCTTATCGAGCCAGCTTTTACGTAGTAGCACCACGCTTCACTGAAACATAACTCGAGCACAAGGAACTCGCTTAGCGTGTTTCTGAGTAGTCAAGCTGTTATCTATGCTTCCTTTATTGTATATCCTTCCCGTGAGCCGAGGAGGATACGACTAACACTCGGGGGAAAACTAATGGCCGACGCACAGCCGCAAGCTTGACGCGTGTGCGTGATAGCTTGCCTTGGATAGAATTGGAGAAGCTAGCCTATAATTGGGCCAAGCCCCGGTCCCCGCCCCTAGCTCGATCCCCGCAGTCCCCTAATGAGATGCCCCGCTTCCGGGATCCACGCGGCAATGCCGACCAGTTTCCGGGGATCTGACCGGCGCCAACCCGTATTTGGAGGCTTTCCCGCTAAATTGCAAGGTTTCTTATACATATATTCATCTAACACAGCAAGCAGCAGCACTAAAAGGCGAGTTGGTAGTAATCGCGACACGCTCTATTCCTACTGTGTGTGTATTACCGTTACAGTGAATGATGATGATGCTAGCATTCCCCTTCTTTACTAGGGTAAGCTTAGCTGACATACTAAACATCAGGAGTTATTTTGATCCGATGTGCGACAGTGAGGTTCCTTTCCCGCCAATCTCGGATTACAAACATCATTACAAACATCATGATATGCTGTAGTATCATATCATGTCTGCTATATACAGGTGTTAAAGAGAAGTACCAGAGATCGAAGGGCGCTGGGTAGCCAGCATCTCAAACCCTCACAAGAGAGTAGATCTGTTTCGTGCGGCAAATGCTACGGCAATTATTTATCCGCCGCGAAAAGTGGGCGACAGCATCATTAATATGAAAAGGGAAGGTACGCTAATTTAGATAGAATAAGAATGATAGACCCGCCAAGCCAACATCCACTGAACTGGTTGGCGTTTACTTGTTATTAACATCCGATATCATTCGATATTTGCTGGTTTTGTCTCTGGAAAACGCTGGTTCAATACGGCAAAATGGCTTCTTCAGTAACGCCGGACGAAAAACTGGAGTCGCAGCATTATGAGGATTACTCGGAGGTTTGATGCCGTCACTCTTGCTAGCAGCTCATGCTAATGTGAATATAGCCTCAAACTTCCATCTCGGAAGCGCATCGTCAATATACCATAGAGCGCCACGGAACTGATCAACTCGACCCATTTCCTGACTTCAACGATGCGGATCCATACAATTGGCCCCGATCCAAGAAATGGTCGAATCTCTCCTTCATTGCGTTTCATGGCTTCATGGCGACGTTCACCGCTGCCGCCATCCAATCAGCGTTCGAGAATATCTCGATAGATCTCAACGTCAGCATACAGCAGGTCAGTTATCTGGTGTCTCTGGTGATTGCAATCCTGGGCGTCTCGCCTATTTTCTGGAGGCCTTTGGCCGACAGATTTGGCCGACGGCCAGTGCTGCTGGCGTCTCTTATAATCAGTCTGGTTGGCAATGTTGGGTGTGCCAAGAGCCCTACGTACAGCACCATGGCGCTCTGTCGAGCGATTACGGCTTTCGGTATTAGTCCTGCAGCAGCCATTGGTTCTGGCATGGTTCAGGAGATGTTTTTCAAGCACCAAAGAGGACGGTACATTGGAATCTGGACCGTTTTTGTGACGTTGGGAGTTCCTGTTGCTCCGTTTATTTTTGGATTCGTGGCCTTGAGAGTGGGATACCGTTGGATTTACTGGACGTTGGCAATTGTAAGTCTATGCATTCACGTTCAATCCATTCCATTTCCCTTGTCGGTCCAGGTTCAGGGAACTAATTGTCTCGAAAGACAAACGCCATACAATTAATATCGTATTTTTTCCTCGGCTCAGAAACTCGATATATCCGTGGTCAAAAAGCTGAAGCACCCAGCAACTATGTTCAAAGTTTAGTCCACTTTAGACGTATCGACCCTACACCAATCACTATCTGGGATTACATTCATCCTTTCCGTGTTGGCGCACTCCCCTGCGTCACCATCCCCGCAATCGCACAAGCAATGATTTTTAATCTTGCAAGTGTTTTCCCGACTTTCGAGATACCTCAACTATACGTCGAAAATTTCCACCAAAACACACAAGAAGTGGGCTTGCAGAGCGTGGCTGTCATTGTTGGGACACTTCTCGGCGAGCAAGTCGGTGGTCATTTGTCGGACCGGTGGATGAAGCAGAAACGGGCAAAGACGACAGAATTCCGACTTTGGCTGTCATACATCGGCTACGCCTTAACGATTGTCGGGAATGCTGTGTTTCTGGTGCAGCTGGAGAAAGCTGGCACCACGTGGAACGTCACCCCTACCGTAGGTGCAGGTGTTGTATCTGCAGGAAATCAGATCGTTACTACCGTTTTGATCACCTATGCCGTGGATTGCCACCATAAAGAGGCTACTTCGATCGGAGTGTTCATCATATGCGTCCGTCAAATCTGGGGCTTTATTGGACCGTTCTGGTTTCCGCCTCTCCTCGCAAACGTTGGATTTAAAGGAACTGTGGGCGTCCTGACCGCCATCGTGATTGGAACAGTTTGGTTGCCAACCATGCTGCTGCAATGGAAGGGAGGAAATTGGCATAGGATCGTTGATGAGTGAATCTTGGAGCGCAAATAAGAGGAAACAAATGTTCGCAATGTAGCGCTAGCACTTGGCTTGGAAGGTTTACGTAGCCATATCTCATTAATAAACCCCTAAGCATCTTTTCAAATTCTTACCTGCCTTCTTCCAGGCTATTCATGCGTCCATTTGAGAGCTATGATATTTACATGTATGACCATTCCCGCGAGGTTAAAGACCCTCCCAATTACCTAGGGACCCCCATCAAAATGCAAACGTGAGCAAAAGGGCACAGACTTGGGCAAGTGGTCGGAAGACTAGGCGTAATTTTAAGAAATGAATGCATAGTGAAGCAGAGCAAGTAGTCTAAATCAGTCTGCGAAGGGGCTGTTCCAGCCACTAAGTGCCAGCATGGGGAATAAAAAGAGGGCTTCAGGGAATACAGGACCATCGATAGCTCGAACGTCAGCATCACGAAGGCTTTCGCAAGTTAAGTTGAATCTTTGTTTCTAGTGTTCATGAATTTCCCCAATCAACCGACTGTTTAACTATGCTACGAAACGTACCTAGGTATGGCGTACTTCCTGAGATAGGGGCTTGTGAGGCGACCCCGTTGAGGGCGCATTTACACATAGCTCACTTCAGCTACGTTATCGCATGCATCCGATGACGCCAGCATAGAGGTTGTAGTGAAGGTACACGTTGCCGAGTATCAATGCCTCGTACTTACATTGTCCCGTATTACATGACTATGCCGTCGGGGCTTTGAGATCCTCCTTGATCAGGTCTGCCGCTCGTTCCGCGACCGCATAAACAGTTGCCATAGGGTTACCTCTCGTTGTAATCGGAAACACGCTGGCATCCACAACTCGCAAATTACTAGTCCCGTGCACAATAAGCCGTTCGTTTACCACGCCCCCTTCATCTAGCGGTAACATTGCGCAAGTGGAGGTTGGATGCCAGCTGCTCATAGTTGTCTTCTTGAGATACTCTTTCATAGCTTCGACATCGGTGATATCCGATGGTGCGGTAGCATTGCGGCGACCATTGATTTTGAGGAACGAAGCTAGGGGCTCTGTTGACACAATCTTAGAGATGTAGCTCATATGTTGTGCAAACACTTCCAGATCCAACGGGTGGCTGAGGTAGCGGGGGTCTACTTGGACGGGGATGAGAGGGTCTGCGCTCCGGATGTGAACGTACCCGCGCGAGAGCGGTTGCAGCAAACAAATAGCAACGGAATAATAACTCCCTGGGAGGAGGCCTGATTGCATGAGTGACGAGCCTGAGTCTGAACCAAAGTTCCCCTGGGCGGCGTAAGTGAAGAACCCTGCCGTGGACTCTTCAGGATTCTTAAGCAACTGCTTATAATACTCCGTCTGTAATGGCATGAGGGGATGAGTGTCGGAGGGGTAGGAAGTCTTCGACGTCAGATCAGAAGGGCTTTCTCGGAGACCTAAAAAGGCATACGAGTAGATGCCACCGACAGCCAGTGGACCCGACTTCGAGCTGGCATATTGCCCCATGGCTTTCTCCATAGCTGCGGGTTCCCGTCGTAGAAGACCGTCGATAGTTTCCACCCCATCTTTCACCTCGAAACTCAGTCCAGACATTGGGTGATCCTGCAAGTTGTCCCCAACGTACTTATTACTAACGACGACAGGTATCGAGAGAGACGAGAGAAGCACAGGGTCTCCTATTCCGGAGAGCTCGAGTATCTTGGGTGAGTGCAAAGCCCCTGCTGATAGAATGACTTCTTTCCGAGCTTTAACTGTTTTGGCTTCTCCGTTGTGTATGTATTGCACACCAGCAGCGACCACAGCGGGAGCAGTGCCTTCTAGAATAACCTTGGTGACATGGGCTTCAGTAATCAGAGCTAAATTGGCACGATCCTTAACTGGCCCCCAGTAGTTGGAAGCAGAATAACTTCTCTCTCGCGTCTCCGGGTCAATAGTAGCAGCATTAGTATACGCTCCGACAATCTCCCCTGAAAATGGATCACCTGTAGCACTGTGCCCCAAGGAATGTAGCGACTCGATCCATGCTCTAGGTAGTGGATTATCATTTCCACTTGGAAAGCTTGCCTTGATCGGTCCATCTATTCCACTGATCTGAGGATTGATGTAGTCCAGATGGAGGTGTGTATAGGCAGGATCATCAGGAGCAGGTGGCGCAAAGGTATGGCTCTTCTTAAAATACGGTTCAAGCTTTTCCCAAGACCATCCGGGATTACCAAGCTTTCCCCAGGTATCGATGTTGACCTTTGAAGTAGCGACGAAAGCTTGTCCGTTGATGGCGCTACTCCCACCGAGAATGCGACCATGGGGTATGTTAATTTTCCGGTCGTAGAGAGCAGACTAAGAACCATAGGTTAATACAAGACTCTAATTAATCCCATGCAAGCACACTTACTTGGGTCTCAGTCACAGTATTCCAGTCAGCTTCTGAGCCGAGCAGTGTAGGGAAGAGCGCTGGTGTGGTGACTCGGGGATCTGCTGTCAGGTCTTTACCAGCTTCGAGTATGAGTACTTCGACTCCAACGCCTTCGGTCAGCCGGTGGGCCAACACAAGGCCAGCGGTGCCTCCACCGACAATAATGAAATCATAACTGTCTGGTACCATCATTCCTTCGTTGGTGAGTAATGTTGTTGAGTAGATGACTCTACCAATTGAAGTCCAGGGGGACCAGTTGTGTACAGTACCTGTAACAGGTCAGGTCTGCGATGCGCAGATAGGTAGGCAAATAATAGGTCGTAATTCTGAGTTATGGTCTTATGAGTCACACCAGATAGAGCACAGAGATAAGTGAATGGCACTAGCGATAATGAAGTGGTTGGGTATGCGCACCTCTGTAAGTTGTTTGCATACCTTTTTACATGTGTAGCACGGAGTAGTGTTGCTCTATATCTCACGACATTTGTTCCCGCCACCACAGCGGAGGGCTGGTGGGTGCAGTTGATCTACGGGTACGCCTCCATTTCCAAGTAGGTAAAAACAGTCATAATATTGGAAAGCTATGGCTGCATTCAGTGGCATTCTTTCGGTTCAACATTCATCTATGTTAAGATTGTAATACTTTGGTGCAGCGCATGTCGCACCCGTGAGGGGCAAGAACTGAGGCTGTAACCGTTGCCGGAACGTCCAGCCCAATAAGAACAGACTGGCGCACAATCCTGATACCAGCAAGCATCACATGGCTACCAAGTATCCATTGCTTTTCCGTACGGAGGATTGTGCAAGGCCCCGTTACACCCGTTGCACAGTAGTGAGACTCCACTACCCGCGCGAGACTGCAGTAGACCTTTTGGATCATATTATAACAAAATAGACTGCATTGCCTTCGGCTATCTGCTAAGCTATTCAAGATTCTGAAGCAGGGGCAAGGGCTGAAGGAAAGGGTATATAAAGACCCTCGCCTCCAGAAGGTCTAGAAAAGCGAGTCGTTGGACTAAGTAGTCAAGGGACTGTGCAGTCATAGAATATTATTGTTATATCGAGTCTAGCTCACCTAGCCCTATATTCAGCCCTTGTGATAGCTACTTAATTCTCATGTTGTACTTTGCGTAGCACTCTAGGCTCCGAAGACAAGCATGCGCCATGAGTCTCGTACGATCGCGAAAAGCAAGCAAACAGATGCAAGGAAGAGCCTTTTTCGGATATTCAAGGGCTCCCTAACTCGCTATTTTTTTTATTTTTCCTTGATGCTCATTTATCACATGCTCGTACCCTAGATTCCCCTTCCCTCGTCCATAACATTGGGAAGCACAGAAATGGATATGATAAAGCGAACGCTCAAGTTTTCAATTACACGCGATGTCCCTTCATCAGCGTTAGTTGATTTTGTTATTTGTCTCTTTTTTTCGATTCATGCTTTGTTCTGGGTTATCTTACGTGTGGTTGCTCGGCTTCACACCCGAACAGAATTGAGGTTCAATGATTACGCTATTTTTTGGGCTATGTTCTGGGGCCTTGCTCTAGCAATCAATTCAATGATGACAGTGTCTTACGGTGGCCTCGGACACCATATGTCAGAGATTATGGAACTGGCACCGCAAAGTATTAAGCCCATGTTGAAGGTAAGTGCTTATTGCGAGAACGAAAATGGACGGTCCAACGCTGAATATGAGCTTAGACAGTCCTGATTGGCCAATTTACTTGGGCACTGTCAAACGCTGGTGTCAAACTATCCATTATTGACCTCTATATCAAACTGTTCGGTAGAAACCAAGCATTGCGTCGAGTTTCTTATTTTCTTATGGGCTGTGTCTCCACCTATTTGCTCCTAGTTATATTCATAGCTTTCTTCCTTTGTCAGCCTTTCGCATTCAACTGGGACCAGACAATACCGGGAGGTTATTGCGGGAATCAAAACTCGGCGTTTTTAGCCTCCGGGATTTTGAATCTCGTTCTTGACATTGCAGTCATCGTACTACCATTACCAGTCCTCTGGAATATTCGCCTTGCTAGGCATAAAAGAATCGGTTTGATGCTAATGTTTAGCGTAGGTACCGGGTACGTGTGGGGATACAAGAAATAATCTGTCAATCATTCTAATAGACAATATAGGATTGTTGGTATCTCAATATGGCGAACCATACTGATTGCTCACCTGGACAAACAAGATATATTCTTCACCATGGGGCTATTGAGTGTTGCGACCAATCTCGAGCCCCTGCTTGGCATATGTGTTGCTTGTCTCCCGGTATGCCGAACATTACTTGTCGTCGCCTTCCAAAGGGCCAGGAGTGCGAGCTTCACCACTTTCAGTTACCTTGCCAATAACCAAATCCTTCACGGGAAAATAGAGCAGCCTGTTAATGAACCTTCTTACTCGATGGACCGGCAAAATTTTGAATGTCTTAACGACAGCGTGTATCCGCTACACGACTTGACAGCAGTGGCGCAGATTGGGGGAGCTAGTCATAGTCATCGTTCTAATAGCTCTCTTGAAAGCCAACAGAATGGGATCAGAGTCATGAAGACTTGGAATGCCGTGTCACGACAGCAGACATTGTTTTAGTTGTCATCAATAAGAGACGAGCCAATGTGTAGTAGCGCTAAGAGAAGAACTTCACAATTTCGGGGGGGGGTTCGATTCGAAAATAACGACTGATAGATTCTCATGATCATGTGCCCCGTATGGAATTTAAAGTGATCACTAGCTAAACACCAGTATCATATTATGCAGTTGAAACCCATATATCGCACTAGAGGTAGAAGATATATACAGACTAACCATATATTCCATGTTAAAAATGTCCATTTATCGTCTTCTGGGGTGTGATAAATCATCATACGGGACGAAATGGAAGCTCCAAACAACAAAAGTGATGCAATGATGTGCCAGCTCAAGGACCAATATACAGGACAGAGTACACTAAATCCCAGAATGAACAAGACAGTTAACCGGCGGGTATTCGTGTCTCCAATGGTAATAGGCATGGTTCTCCGGCCGCGCCTAGCATCTCCTTCTACATCCCCAAGGTCTTGAGTTTGGACAGTGAATGAAATAACCGACGCGAGAATACCGATCCATTGAATCAAAGGGCGCTTCATAAGCAATTGACTGCCTAGAGCTACCTCCGTGGCACCAGTTCCAAATGATAGGATTCCCATAGCGTTGATAATGTTTCGCATAAGGAAGTCGTTGTCGGCACCACCCCCGACATTATACCATATGCCGAGAATAAGGAGGAAGGTTGATTGTCGAAACCCGCCAATGTACCAGCTAACAATGACAGCGACAACGTAATGTACGTACATCAATGAAGCGGCCTGTTTTTGACTAATACGATTGGATGGCAAGGGTCTCCATGGTTTGTTGATGCGGTCTTCGTTGATGGCGGCGTTACTGAGTTGGTTGAAGATATTGAAAGGGAGAAGATTGAGCCATGTCCAGATGAGCGCCAATGGATAGCGGATCATGAACCAATCAAGTGCGTTGTATTGAATGAAGGGCTGATGTAGAGTGCATGCGGCAAAGGCTGTCGTGATTCCGAAAATACTCTGTGGAAACACAATTGTTTTCATATCGCTGCGCGTAAAAAGCCATATCGCCTCAAGATACGGCAATTCCATTGTGAATGTGCTTGTAGAATACTCAAGGTTAGAATTATCAATTTACAGTTATAAGACAGTATTGGTAAAATCATGTGTACTAGTAGAGATGTCCTGAACACATGTTGTTGACCCGCTCAGATAGGCTATGATATGTTAGGATTGCTTCTATATTAGGTACCATGGCTTCATCCATATATGGTCTCCGATTAGGCGTTCTTCGTTTGTTTCTATGAAAATCCTCGCCGTCATTATTTCGCGCCTGGACATGTTTGGTATCACATACCAGCAGCTTGTGAGACCAATCATGGCCCAAGATCCTATGTGTTATTGGTAACATGCAAAGCCGGCTACACTGTAAGGGAAATTTGAATGTAACATAAGCCACGACAACTACGGAGCAATCCGAATGAGTCATTTACCACAGAGATAAACTATACATTATGACGCTATTTCAGATTAATAGGGCCGAATATAGGTTTAAGCACAATAAGTCCCAACAGGTGGGATCGTTCCGGAAAGTGCCTACGGAGAACCCCAACCCAATTCCTTCATTGAATCGTCACTCAGGGTCGTTCATAACCAAATAAGTACAGAAAGACCCAAAAGCCTGCTCGTCAAAAACATCAATTAGTGCAATTCAGATGGATGCTTGGCTCGCGTTTGCCCTAGGTTTGGGCCCCGTAACACATATTGTGTATTTCATCAAAGGCGAGCACCATCTCCGTGCTCCGCTATACTTTCGTGCTCTCCTTGCCTTGGTAGCGTTGTTTTATATTCCTTCCATCAGAACATTTCTTTCGCGTGAGCTTGGCCTTGATCGTCCACTCATTTCTCTGGCTTCACACTTGGTCTCCCTCTTCCTTAGTATAAGCTTATATCGTCTTTATTTTCATCCGATTTGTAACTTCCGGGGACCAAAACTCGCGGCCGTCTCCAAACTTTGGCACTCATGGCTTTGCCGTCATGGCCAGAATCATCGTGTACTAGAGGAATGGCGAGAAAAATACGGGGCGTTTGTGCGTACCGGTGAGTTCAACTGGTACCTTCTTGTAACTTCAGACCTTCTTACCCCTTACTCTTTTCACAAGGACCGAACGAAATTACGATTTTTCACCCTGAAGCCCTGGTTGCTGTACATAGTGCACAAGGTGGCTGTATGAAGTCTCCTTGGTATGATGTTTTGCAGCCGCACGTGGCCGTCAACACTACAAGGGAAATTAAGGAACATGACACTCGGCGAGCAGCACTCAGCCAGAGCTTCTCTACAAAATGTACTTGACCTATGGATTTGACACAGATTCACTACCTTCTAACGTGTGTTACGAAAGCCTTGCTAAACTATGACGCTTCGTATACGAAGCTGACCACTCAGCTGCACACCTTAATCACCCAAAGCTGTTCGGAGAAGATTAACATTGTCGAATTGATCTACCGCTGGAGCTTTGATATAATGGGCGAGATAACCTTCTCGAAGTCCTTCCAAACGCTTACGCAACCCCACTCACGTCCCCATATGAATATCCTAAGACGATTTCTTTCCTTTCTCGGGCCGTGTAGTCCATCACCGTGGCTCCTTATTCTCGGGGCTAGTCTTCCTTGGGCAGCAGACGGCTGGAATCGAATGTTTGAAACATTCAAAGACTGTTTAGCAGAGCGTGTTAAAGTCGGTCATCGCTGTGTGTATTGACTCGTTGCATACTAACCGAATCAAACTAGATCAATCCTCGGAAACCTGATGTGCGCCCTCGTATCTAATGCTATCCACAGGTTTATATACTAATAACTCCTGTAGTTATTGAGCAATGTTGTCACATCTACCAGTGACTTGCACTCCCTGACCGGTGAGACTGTCGCGCTAGTCATTGCTGGCTCCGACACCGTGGCTAGTACTCTTGTCTACGCTTTATTCCACTTAGCGAAAGAGAGAAAGTACCAAGATCTCCTACTTGAAGAATTGCAGCAGAATAATATCACGGACTTATCTGCATCAAATGTACAAAATCTTCCGATCCTCAGTGCCTTCATCAATGAGACCTTACGGCTCCATAACCCTGTCCCCACAGGCACGCCCCGGGACACAGGACCGAAAGGTCTAACAATCGCAAGATGCTACATACCTCCTGGGATCACAATCGTGGTGCCACGATACAATATAGCCCGGCGTGAGTGCCGTTCTGAAGCTATGATATTGCAAAACTGTAATCCTGACTAGGGGAACGTGGCACAGTTTCTACATGCTTCTCGAACGCCCTCATGTTTGACCCCATGCGCTGGATAGATGGAAATAAAAGAGATGGTCCTCATGATACTCGAGCATTTTCACCTTTCAGTACCGGAGTCTATGCGTGCATTGGGAGGGGCCTTGCTATGCGCCAGATGAGGGTTTTCCTAGCGAGGATAGTGTCCTCATTCCTTATTGAATTAGCCGAAGATGAAGAAGGCATTACAGTAGAAAGGGATATGCGGGATGAGTTCACAGCATTACCCGGGAAATTGTGGCTACGATTCGCCCCAAGAGAACGGGATACATCAATGCTGAACCAGGAAATTTAATTTGGGGCTATTTCTTTCTTTCTGTTTTCTAAGAAGCTGAATAGGCCAATTGGGGTAAACAAGGAATACAAATATTAAAACAACCTCTATGACGAATAGTGTAACTCTTATTCACAATTGCCCTATGGCGCCAGATGCTGCTTCACCTTGTAGTTGAAGTACCCGGGGGGGGTTAAGACGGGAATTTCAGGTACAGGACTGCCGGTACAACAGAACCATCACGGCGATTTTCATAATCAGAATACAATACGTTTTCTTTGATTGCGAGATTATCAATAATTTGACAGCCTAGCTGTCCTTGAAAGTGTAGCTTCAGACTATCTCCTAGGATAGGAGTCTGTCGGGCGCGCTTCCACATGGCTCACTTCATTACGCAAGCGACCTCATTCTTAAGAGGTGTTACTTTGGTATCTCTCTCTAGTCTCTTATATCTAAAAAGATTAATCATTCAGTACTTAAGTTCCCAGACTTGCAATCACAGCAGAACAACTCCCAATTATCCGGATGAGCAATGTGTTCGATTTGATCTTACTCTCTTAACCCGCGACTGCATTTACAAGAGAGTAACTCAACGCCCGCATCCAGCTAATCCATTCATTTACCCATGTCGTAATCCCATGTTTTCTGTCCATATGCGTGCCAATAAGGTATTAGCAACGCGAAGCTAAGTACATATGCATCTACGCGACAGAAGACGGTTATAGTGCAATTGCACCCCAATAAGGGGTCCTCAAGAAAGACTCTCTCCTCGCCGGACCATGTAGCTTTCCTCTAGCTACTCCTCTTATCGAGATCAACGGTATCCAGTTCGAGCTTCGGAAAATGCGCCATATGAACCCGGGCACTAGCAAAGGGCACAAAGCGCGCGGTGAACGGCTTCCCCTTGGCCTGTGGGCTTAGCGGAGGATTAGCAGGCGAGTCCCATTCGATCGGCCAGTCAATTTCGGTCGCGGCAACGCGCAGCTCGAGGGGCGGTGCGCCGTAAGCCCAGACGGGGTTCGAGAGGGCCGCTGCTGCGCTGTTAGACCCGACGACCTTGATCTGTGAGGGGTCAATGGCGACGTTCCAGAGGTCCGTGGTTTCGATGATGTGGTCGCGGGTCATTCCTGTCGTACTTGAGGGATCGATGGATCCTCCGTCGAATGCGACGGGCTGTCGCGTCGTTTCGTTGAATTCGAGGGCCAGACTATATAGTAATGGCCCGTAGTACACGGCTGCGGTGTTGTTTGCACGATCTACGACGCGTGGTGCTGTCTGGAGGTTGATTGAAACTTTGCTCTGTCCTTTAGGGACGTCGAATTTCTGCAGTCCAACTTCTGATAGGGAGATCTTAGAACTGGTACCGGAAGGTTCTGTTGCAGTGCTCGACGGGTCCGCCCAGCTTGGAATTCGGACGTAAAAGGTGAAGTCATCATCAGCTGATATCGAGTAGCTTAAGTCCATGCTAAATGGGTAGCTAGTGCCAGTGGAGATCGTGACCTTGTTATCACCCAGCGTGGTAGAGACGCTTCCAGGAGAGAGGAAAACATGGGCGATACCCCCGTCTTCTGTGCCAACAAAGGAATTGGCGAGAAATTTTGAGTATCCTTGCGGGTGGTTCACAGTGCAGCAAGGCTATTAACGTTAGCAAGGTTGTCAATCAGTCAGTACGGTATGACTGACATAATTCGGCTCTAGGCCGAAAACATTCCCATAGCTTCCTACATTCACCCACATCTCAGGATGTTGTGTGAGGTTTCGCGCCCATGGCTGAACAAGCGTCAGTAACTAGCCGCATAGTATTCACCGAATAGCTCACCTGGTTTTCTTGCTGGACGTACTGATGCGACCACCAGTCAGGCCAAATCTGCCCCGGAAAGGCGTTGAATGCGGTTAGTTCTACCCAATCCGCGATATCATTATCAGCTAGATATTGGTATACCCAAGAAAGAGAAAACATCAGTTCCGCAGAGGTACAGAGCTCGGCACCTCGGCTCGGATTAAGATCGGTGACCAATTCATCGCCTATGATAGTTCCAGCAAGTGACTTGTGATATTTCGCCACGAGGTCGACTGCTGTTCTAGTCTGAGTCTTTAATGCTTCATCATGAGACGTGCGATAGATAGCCAACGGGAATCGGATGGCTATATTAAGTTAACATGCGTTCCAAGCCACCCCCAACATCTCGCACATGATTGCTCTTACATTCTGCCAAATTCACTCCATGAGTGAATAGCCATGAGTAAGACTGGTTTCTAGGGGCGTACACGATCTCTGGAAAAGTATCTTGTACGAAGAAATTTCTCCAATCTGTGCCAAACTATGGGCGAAAAGTCAGTTGCGGACACAACCGAGTTTCGATCAATATGAATGTCTCGAACCGGTTTTCCTTAAAGGACTCCTGTTTTGCTGGAATTCGTTGATGTGTAGTGAAGAGGTATTAACTAGAAGACCAGAATTGCATACTACTGTACTCCCCTGGATCATAAGATCCATGGTTTCCCAGATTAGATCAGAATTGTTCTTGGGGTAGTTCTCGTAGAGCCATTGCAAGGGAATATGCACTGCAAAACCAAGCGTCAATAATTGCCTTTCAAAGTGTAATATATCTACCTTTGAAATATGTAGGAAACCTATGACGTGATTTGGACCTAAAAGGAGACTTATAACCGTAAAATGACTATAAGAAGAATTAAACCTAGGTACTTACTCTCATGAGCCCTTGCTGGACCCCACCCAGATCCGTCGAACACGTCGCCTGTCTTTGGGACTAGACCTGTAAAATTGTTTTGAAGCATAGTATGGACGAGCTCGATATAACTATGCATGGCATCTACTATTCTGTCTGTCTCAGAAGAATCCGCTTGGGCATATTGCATGAGTCCAAGCATGATATAACACCGACCCCATAAACCTCGAGTTTGAGGTGTTGTCTCTGGGCCTAGCCAACCATCGTCTTGTTGGTGAGCAAGGATATAGTCGAGAAATGCCTTGACCTGGCTCTTCAATGTGGAGTCGTCGAGACCGAAGGCGAGAGGAACAAGAGCATTGAACCAGTAAGGCGCAGATTCATGGAGGTCAGAGTATTCTGTATTGCCGCCAAGCCACATTGAATCCTTAACAAATCGATAGAAATTGAACAAATTGCCGGCAAGACCGTTAGCTGACTGTTCTAACTGGTCTTTTAGCCAGCCTTGAGGTTTAACTGATCCAAGCGGCAGGGCTTGATATACTGGCTGTACGACTGTTTTCTTGTCAGCAGCGCGCACGACCTAGCCCATGGCATCACCCACGCTCATTGCTATCCCTTATTTTCACAGGTTGCCTAGGTTGGGGGTGAGCTACGATGTTCGTGCCAAGTAGAGCAAGCACAGCCGTAATGGCCCTCGTCATATTGATTGAGGTAATCATTTGTACAATAGTGATAGCCCAAAAATATTAGATTGGAAGTAGCATATTAAAGACAGACCTCTAGATGAGATTCTGATAAGAGCAAAATAATAATGCTATAGGGCGCTCATCTGGTTCTCACTCGGATGATAGCTAGAGTGAGACAGTGTACTCAGACAGCGCCGTCCTAGAAGTCCTGCTCACGGAACAGAGCAGTTATAAGACGTTCGAGCCAGTGAGTGGGTAGATATGGATAAAGTTCGCAAGGGACGGATCGGGCCTGAACAAGCAGGCGCGAAGCTTGATATTGACGTCCATCGGTATTGCTGCCGGCATTATGCCCGGTGTCCCTCTGCCAACACATCGGCTCGCTGCTGCCATCTGATTTGGTCGGGGATTAGCCTTAAGCCGTGTAACATGCATATGCAGAATGAGAAGACAAGACCACCTCGTTTTCCCCCGCTTCAAAAAGTCATCTCGACTGCGACGCATGTCTATCTTCCCCTCAATTTCCATGGTCAAATGACACTGTTGCAGTGCTACGCACATCATCGCATTGCGGAGCCGGCGCATCTAGTCCGTCCCATGCTTCTCAGATGACGCGACGATGGATGCTAGATCTATCCGAAAAGCCGCTTCGTTGTGCTAAGGTGTGAGCCTGCTGTTGCCCTGACCGACCATTCTTAATGCGACCAACCACTCAGTCTACCAAGTATGCGTATGTATCATGACAGCATTTCACACCGCTTGCCTAAGGGCGATGACCTATTAGAGTCCAATGATGCTACCGAATAACGCCAGCACGCAAGTGAGCCTGTCGATCAGTTTTCGCGATTGGTTCCCGACGGTTCACAACCTTAAAGCCGTCCCTGGCAGAAACAAGAATCGCTGTGCCTCTAGGTCGACTAAAATACCAACTTAGAACGCCTCTCATTGCCTCTCTGGGATTTCGGGGAGGACGATCACATCATAACAAGGCTCCTGGTTGTGAAGCGAGCGAGATCTAATGCATCCTCTCCGCACGTGTGTTAGACAACATATTACCTATCACATCCCTTTTCCCCCGCATACTCCGCTTTACCTACTCCTAGGTGGAAATAAATGAAGGCCGGAAAGCCGGAATACCATGCAAGTAAGACTATGCTTTTCCTCTCCATCTCGCGGATCATGTGTCCTTTTCCAAGGTACTGGAGAGGGAAAAGGAATAAAAGGTGATTATTTATGATAGATCATTTCACGAACCGGAAGCGGTGTACTGGCGGTATATTAGCGACGCAGTGGTGAGGAACAACCCACGGAGGGTGATTATGACACTCTCCAGCAAACAGCCACACTTAAAATCAACTGAATTGAAAAGAAGTCATGGATATCAACTAGTTATCGGCTTCAGTGAGCTCTCGGCTTTGGAATCTAATAGCTGCTCGACTCAGTCTTTCATGGCAAAGTGTTCATGGAAGTGCTCATGGCCGACAAATTGCGATTCGTTAGCAAGTAACCAGTGTGAGATAGGGTCGGCCGTCATCAACTAAATCCCACGCAGTCGTGCCCGACAACCTCATGCAAGACAAGTATACAGAATACAAAAAAGATGAAGGGTAATAGGAAAAGGAAAAAATTACGGGATTAATGCCAAGCCTTGGTGAAAGGTGGTGGCACTCAGGTACATTGAATTGACGGAAAGCTCCAGTAACTCCCTATGTAGCTCCGGTAAGCGGTAAGTTGTTGGACCATGCAGACAAGAAGAAGAACTAAACTAACCTAGGGGGCTGCTGGGGTAGATTTGAGAGCGGGCGAGGGTATCGAGGTATCAACTGTCGATTTCTCGATTCGCTTGTGGACCTGTGGGGGCTATTGGCCTTGGCGAGAACGACTTGTCGTTCACTGTGCTGATGCCAATTACTCCCAGCTAATCGCAGCAGCCAATGATAACACAGCATCTTATCGGAGCTCTAATTACGTCAGAGTTCTTGTCACTCCTCTCTCCCCTTTATCTTTCTCCAGCTGCCTAAGAGCAACAATAGGCTGTAGAGAAATAGGCTTGGACAATAATAGGCCTGGACAATCGAGTAAAATGATGAGAATCGTTGACGAGAATGGGGCTGGCACCGGGCTGAAACCAAAGCGAAGGCTTGGTGTTAGCTTGGTATGGCCAGACCACTGACATGTAGTACCTCGCATCATGTCTCACTTGCATCCAAATCCACTTACACTTACACACACATATAACATATACATGCATGTCGGGGCTTGAGCTGAGCATCTATAAAAGAGAAAAAAAAAAAAGAGGACAAAAAGGACCTCCTTCCTTCCCGCTCTTGGGAGTAATATCTCGCGAATATTACTATACTACAAGCCGATATCCATTCCGCACTATCAGAAGCAGGTACGTCAAGCACATCACACATTCACAGATGTATCGTGCCCAGCCACGTGTGAAGCCCCTCTCCAAAGTTCTTACTCCGCGGGCCATTGCAGCACGCCTGCTGGAACCCTGGGCCTGGATGGTACGACCCAATAGATACAGTTTGATTCTCCCCATTATTACATTCAATGTTCCCTGTCCTTTCTTTCGTCATATAAAAATCCGCCGACCTCGGTTCAAACCACACGCGCAAAGACCATTCTATCTCACATATCTCAGCTTATTAGGATACATCGAGAAAAAAAACCGCAACAATGTCGGCCCCTGAAGTATCCCACGGTCGCGGCGGCGCAGGCAACATCAACCCTGACAACACCGAATACGTCGATGGCGAGATCGTGCGCCAGGGCGATGTCGGCACCCACGGTGACGGCGCCTACAGCACAGGGCGTGGTGGTGAGCAGCTCACTCCTCTTCTTATCTAGAGATTCTGTAAATGATTATATATGCGTCGTAGCGCAAACTAACTTTTCTTTCCTTCTCCCTACCAAACAGGCGCAGCAAATATAGCCGACAAAGAAGCCCCAGCAGCCCCGCGCGCAGACCATGAAGTCGTGCCCGCCGCGGCCGTCCGACCCTCAATCGACGGTGACTTCCATACCGGCCGAGGCGGCGCCGCCAACGTCGTGCACGTCCCCAAGGACGAGAACGGTGCTGCTGCTAAACCCCCACCGAATCAGGGGCTCGCTGATAAGCTGAAGCACAAGATCTTCGGCGTCTTCAAGAAGTAAACGGGGGGGAAGGATTGTAGCGCAACCACAGTGGGAGTACATAATCTAATTCGCGATGGTGGGAGGTCGCGGGAAAGGGGCTGCATTCTATTCGTTTCGTTTCGTTCCTAGAGATCGGGCGCGATCTTCTAGTTCTTGTCTTCATTTGATTTGATCTTATGCAGAGAGTGTTTTTGCAATGATATCCACTTACTTGAGTTGCCGCCAGGTAACTAAATACCTACGATTTGAAGGATCGATTGATTGCCCGACAGAAAAAAAATTGCGTGAAGCATTCCTAGATGGTTTCTCCCTGCACAGCGGTCTTGAGATGTCTTACACTGTGATTTATGATTGATTCGCTTTCCCGAAACAGCGGGCGCGATGCGACTTTTCATATTTTCGCTATTTAGGAAGGATATGTACAGGACGGATACCTAATCAAGCATAGGAAGACCTAATCGAAAAAATCATTAATGCAGAGCACGATTCCGCACGAGTGTGTAAGTGTGGTGAATCTACAGCCCACTACTACGCCTGAACCGCGCAAAGCTCTCATCTCCGCGCATTTATTTTAGGGCGCCGACAATGGCTGTGTACGCAGCCTTAGGGTTGAAGTTGGAGTCGAAGAGCAGGGGGCTGGAGCTCGCTCTCCACGAGTCCTGTGACGGATAAGTCAACAATCTCATTTCTTCAACTCTTCTGTTCACTTCTGTTCACTTCTGTTCTTCTCTTCGAGTTTATCCTCTACTCTCCAAATTACAGAAAAAAGGAAAACTAAGAGCTACTTACAGGGTCTCGGACACCCCAGACAGTGATGCCGACGCACTTGGGCTCGTTGAGACAGGCCTGCGTCACCTGGACGTAGTCGTTGGAGGGCGCGCCGACGATGTCCACCTCGGTGAATGCCACCTCGCTGACGCCGCTGGCGGCGAGCGCCTTGATGCTAGCTGCGGCCTGGGACGCCACTAGATTGTCTCAGTTAATAACGATGAACCAACCAGATGAAAATAACTCGGAAAATGAATCAAACTCAATATCAACTTACGACCAGACGTCAAATGCGCCTGCGATCCAATACCATCGATGGGCACACCGGCGGCAATCCACTTCTTCACGTGGGCGACCATACCCGTCGTCAGCTTGGCGTAGCCCGGCTGGTCGAGGTTGTAGTCGTTGATGTAGAGCTTGGCGTCCGGGTCGGCCTTGCGCGCGGCCTCGAAGGCGATGCGCACGAAGTCCTCGCCTAGCACCTGCGAGAAGACGGAGCTGCGCATGGACCCGTCTTCGTTGAAGATCTCGTTCACGACGTCCTATAGGCAGGCAAAGCAAGTAAGTGAGCAAGTGAGCAAGGGGTTTACTTAGCGACATATATCCTATATGATAACACGCCATGCGGCCCTACGATACTTTCCAGAGCGTAGGAATACAAAGGGAAGGGAAAAGGGAAAGAATTGGGAAAGGGGGAAAAGAGACATACCCAGGCGTAGATCTTGCCCTTGTACCGCGTCACGAGCGTCGTGACGTGGTTCTCGAGCACGCTCGTGAGCGTCGCCTTGTCGCGGATCTGGCTGACCCACCCCGGCAGCTGCGAGTGCCAGCACAGCGTGTGGCCGCGGATGAGCTTGTTGTTCTGCGTCGCCCAGTTGACGAGGTAGTCGGCGCCCGCGAAGTTGAACTGCCCGCGGCTCGGCTCCGTCGCGTCCCACTAGAAAAGCAAAAGCAAAAGCCCGTCCCGTTAACCGCTTGATTCTCGCAGGTTTCTGTAGTGTTCACTCTTCACGCTAGGTAGGTGGCGGAGGTTATTGTTACCTTCATGCTGTTCTCTGGAGTCACTTGGCCGAAGTCGGCCTGGATGACGGCCGCCGATTTGCCTGTCGACAGTCGGTTCTATTCGCGGATAGAGTCAGCGACGGTCATTTATAACCAACACCATCGAGATTTTCAGGGGCTTGGAGGCAGGAACAGCAGTAGGATACCCCTGACTGAACCAGACCGGACAGCGTGTACCCCGGGACACGCCAAAAAGGGGGGGCAGAAGAGGCATCCCCAGCATACTGACCTGATCGGCACAAGAACCGTAATATTTCTTTCCCTTAGCCTGGATGAGAGTGTTGATGCTATCCGTAGCCTGTCTCTCGGCGAGCTCAGCAGGAGCAGCCAAGGCCGCGATCGGCGCAAGCAGGAGCAGGAGCGCTGACTTCATGATGATGAATTTTCGAGATTGGGCTGTATGATCCGACTATGATCTATCTATCTGACCGCAATCCTTCTTCCACTCCCAGCTCAGGGGGGGGGAAGATGAGGACGCATTGCGTTATATAGGCCACCGCTTGATAGGAAGCGCGGAGTACATAGCCCGATGGATAAAAGGTGTTATCCTCCGTCCTATATTTGGACCTGATATATTAAACGCTACTAGGTAATAGGCGACTTTGCTGTCCTGGGCTGCATTTCTTGGATCTGGCTCGTTTCATAGTTCACTCGAGTTAAGATGTGTAATAACACCTCTTGGGCTGTGTCCCGGGCATATAATGCCGTTATTACTAACGCAGTTAACATAGTTATGACAGTCTCCTCTGCAACAGACGGCATGACGAGACTTAGAGAGAATGACGCAAGAGACAAAGCAATAGAAACCGCGATTGCGAAGCCCGTAATCTGAGTATCGAGAACCAGCAGTGTACATGTGGAGTGCTAGCTTAGCTAGGCAAGATAGATGGCGGCTGATATATAGCCTGAAGTCGTGGACTAGTATACACGGGGCAAGACGCTCCCTGAATTAGCAGACAGCCAAGCGGCGCTGAGTTGAGGAGAACCTGGCTAGCCTGTGCTTCTGGTGTTCTATCATTTCTTCATTCTTGGCAAGTTATGACTTCCATGTGAAACAGGGAACACAGCTATATGTAGACTTGGGGATGCATAGATAATTGGAGATGCTTATATATGAACAGTAGTTGGAGAAGCATTTAGCAATACTCTACATAGTATAATAGTAGAATAGGTACAAACCTACATGTCCCACGCATTATGGGGTGAAATATCCATTTATTACAGGATGCAGGAGCGTAAAAAGATACCACAACTTAACTCTCAAATTTATCCTCATCACCTTTGATGGGAGTTGATATCGCATGAAACTGGGCTGAAGAGAGTGTTCTCTAGAATTGGCCGGCTACGGGTTATCAATATCGGCTAAACGGGCCAATAAAACTAATTGCTTTGGGGGGAATATTCCTGGTTGGCTGGCCCGCTCGATAATCATATGATTGCCGTTGGAGAAAGACGAGCAGGTTGATTGCCAGAATTATATAATAGGCGGGCTTAGGGCACGATGGAACATCTATTAACCCGGTACCTGGGAGCTGTTCGCCTTGGTTCGAGAACAGACGTCTTGGCAAATTCAGCTCCAGCTTTTATCTATCGTATGCATCCATATGGCCGCATGTCGATCTTCTTAGATTTCAGGGTTGCAAGTGGGTAGGCTAGAGCGACATTGAGACGACGAGCAACTCTTAAGTGGCGTTTCTCGTGAAATGATACTATATCTCGTCGTTGTGCGAGTAAGCCTAGTGTACGAAGACGGTCACATGGCTGGCCCAGTTGGTAGGAGGCTTGTAAAGGACCGCTCAAAACCAGCACTATTGGTGTGGTTATACCACACTCGTGCGTCATCTTGCCCTAGATAGAGTTTGTGGAACAGTAAGTAAGTAGTTACCTAAAGTAAGAGCTCTACTGTAATCTCAAGATATACCGAGATATATCCAGAGTTGGTACTGTGACACAGGCACAGATGTGTGTACCTTGGTACAATATCAGGAGGTTTCGGGTCCCTGGCCATTGCCTTGGCTAGAACCCTGACATCGTGGTGAGATGATGCTCGGCGGCGAGGGTATCTTCGCGTGAGAGGGTGTGGTGACTAGCATGACGCATCGACAATCATGCCTGCTTTCCTTGATTTTTCCCCACGGAGAATATAGAAGCCCTAGGTTAGTGTAATTATTGTTGGTTAATGCGTTTGCATGGTCTGCAGTACATCGCGGGGTTAGCCATCCTACTTAGTAGTATGGTGTAGTGTAGCCAGCATGTACAGTAGTATAGACCAGCATCTACACTACATATACATACTCAACTACTATACGGAGTATACAAGTTATGAAGGTACTTAGTAGACCAAGCTTGATGGCGGCCTTGCTACTGTAGGCAGTGATTGACTTGCGGCCATCCTAAACGGGCGATGGATGGAGAGGTCGATGGAGATGGACGGTCCCGCCTGACCCCATCCAGTGCCCATTAAGTGCCCATCTTGGCGGGCAGAACGAGGGGTTGGGGCCGTTCCTGGGCAGATTCTCTTCATCAAGTGGTGCGGTGCGGTGGTGTGCGGTGGTGCGTTGGTGCGTGTTGCTGCTACTGCTTGCTGCTTGCTGCTTGCTGCTGCTTCTCTCAGGCAGGCTTGCTGGAGACCGACCATTCGAGGTTGCAGGACAGTATACTAGTTGACCTAGTATAGGTATCAATGGCATGACTCCCGAACTGCCCAGCCTGTTGTTGTACCTGACCGGGCATTCTCCTTTCTCTCCTTCTTTGTCGGCGGTCGACTGTCGGGAGGTCTTTCTTCCCTTGAAGCCGTCAATGTCTAGCACTCTATACCCATACTACATACCACCGTCGAACAAATTGCCTATTTTCACGAGAGCAACTGTACGAGGTCTGTCTTTGCGTCACGGCACACCCGCGGCACATCTGCCAGCAAACTGGCCAAGCAGTGCCGCGCAGTGCGAAAGCGGGAAGGGAAGCGGGCAAGGTCGCGCCATGAAGGACTGAGCTCAGCGCCGAAAGAAGACGAGTAAGGGACGGGAGTATCGATTTGATATTTGATCAACAAGACGCCAACTCTCATCCTCCTCCGTCTCGCTCCATCACGGAACCCCTGCGACGACACAAAACTCGCGGTGATTGCGCCATGGTAACAAATCGCAGTCGACGAGGAAGGTATTTCAAGTTATTTAAACTACTAGGTGAGTGTCTTACAAGTACGGCGCGAGGTGTGTGCCAATATTGAATGTTTTTATACAATTCTGTACTTGGCAGCTGATGATTTCCCACTGAACAGCAGGCACTGGGTTAGCACTGGATTACGGCGGGCAAGTTAAGGTTTCGGCCATTGGCGAGATAACCTGAGGTGACGCCATTCCCCCCCTCTCTCTACCTAGCATACCTCAAGTACTCACCTACAGGGGAGGCCCAAGGTTACCTAGATAGCGATATCTAGCTGCCTACAGCTGTGCATCTCTGTACCTACTACGTAACTCTGCTCTGTTCCAAGCTTCTGACTGGCCGTCGGTGCCAGCTCAAGCGCAAACCCCCGTCCACTCCAGCCAATCACGTCACCCACAGCTACCACTAAGCCTTACCTAGCCTCATCATAGGCCAGAGGCAGCCATGGTTCCCCGGATTGAGCAGCAAGAGCAGCAGCAGCAGCATCCGCTGCAGCGTCCGCCCCCAAACCCTCGCCTACTATCAGTCCAATCCATCGCTTCCAAATACTCTATTCGTTCTCACTCTTCCTCGTTCGAAGCTGATGATGAGCGTTCCACCACCACGGCTGAATCTTTAAGGATGAGTCCACGACCAAGCATCGACGGCGATGACACCTCGCCGTCCCATCGCCGCTATCCTGGCGAGGACACCCGTCCTACCAGCACCAAGGAGCTGTCCGGCTGGTATATGTATTCCTTTGCCGCCGAAACCTATGTCATCTGCGGTAAGCCCATCCTCCCCCTCTATGATCCGTGTCCATTGTCTACGATCTTGTGGTGTGATTCCCGCTAATTTCCCATGTACAGCAATCTGTAAGTAATTTATAACCTAGCTAGAATTCGCCTGAACGTGGCGACCGTCTTCCGAATCATCCTTCACGATGGTACTTCTGTCTCCCCGAAGCTTACACACGTCGCGATAGCCTCCTTTATTCCGATCCTCTTGGAGAGCTTAGCGAGAGAGAATGGTGTTCTTCTCTCCGATCGTACGACACCATGCGGCGACAGCACGCAGAAACACCGTGGCGCCCGCGAGAGCCAGTGCGTCGTCTCTGTTTTGGGAGTCGACATCAACACGGCAAGCTTTGCCATGTACACTTTCAGTATAAGCGTGCTCCTACAAGCGCTGCTAGTCGTCAGCATCAGCTGCGCCGCCGATCATGGGAATTACCGAAAGCGTCTCCTACTTATATTTGCTTGGACTGGCAGCCTCTGCGTCATGTGCTACATCTTCATCTTCAAGGAGATCTATTTGCTAGGAGCCCTTCTCGCCATTGTATCCAACACATCTTTTGGGGCATCGTTCGTCTTGCTCAATTCATTCCTGCCGCTTCTCGTTCGCCACCATCCTCTCGTCCAAGAATCGGCGTCGGGCCTCCCAATCGAGGACGGGAATGAGGAACCGGTGCCCGATTCTCAGTCTCTAGCAACATCACCCACCCTCACGGAACATCCACTCGCTAATTCAACTACCGCATTGCTCCGGCCGAATGATGCCAATTCAGATTATTATAATTTGCGGCGCGTTCCAACACACGAAGAACTGACCTCCATCGAGCTCAAGTTATCAACTGAAATTTCGGCCAAGGGCATCGGTATCGGCTACGGCGCTGCGCTGTTCGTACAGTGTATCTCTATCATGTTGCTTGTTGCTCTGGGGAGCTCGACATGGTCACAGCGCGTTGTCTTGTTGTTTATTGGATCATGGTGGGCCATCTTTACGATTCCTGCGGCCATGTGGTTGAGACCGCGACCAGGCCCTCCTCTAGCGGCGACGGGTCGCCAAGGGTCAAAAGCGTGGTTATCTTACATCGCCTTCTCTTGGAAGAATTTGTTTCGCACGGTTATGCTGGCGCGACGTCTCCTCGACATTGTTCTCTTCTTAGCTAGCTGGTTCCTTCTCTCCGACGCAATCGCGACAACCTCGTCGACCGCCATCCTCTTTGCCAAGACTCAGCTCGGCATGAAACCCTGGGCATTGGGGTTAATCAATGTCATTTCCACGTCAACCGGCGTTATCGGCGCCTTAAGCTGGTCGTTTATCTCTAGGCATTTCAACCTTAAACCTCACCAAACCATTCTCGGATGCATTGCCCTCTTCGAGGTAATCCCCATATATGGATTGCTAGGCTATTTACCATTCGTTCAGAGCTGGGGAGTGTTTGGGCTTCAGCAAGCGTGGGAAATGTATCCTTTAGCTGCCGTGTACGGTCTGGTCTTGGGGGGTCTAAGCTCGTATTGTCGGTCCCTTTTTGGAGAACTCATTCCCCCGGGGTCCGAAGCCGCGTTCTATGCTCTGTACGCCATCACAGACAAGGGATCTAGCGTCTTTGGCCCTGTCATTGTAGGTGCCATCATCGACGCCTATGGCGAGATTCGGCCAGCGTTCTGGTTCTTGGCATTACTCGTCGGGCTCCCTGCTCCCATCATTTACTTTGTCAACGTCGAGCGTGGTAAATCGGAGGGAGAGAAGCTCTCAGAAACAATTGAAGGGTTCAAGAATAGCGAGGATGTTCATGACGGGAGCCGGGTCAATGGGGACGAACGCCAGGGAATGCTGGCAGCCTATCAAGTGGATGAGGAATGAAGGTTTTCTCGACGACACCTCACCCCATAAATAGAGGTGGTGGAATTTCCATTCTTGCTTCCATTCTGCATAGCGATGGCGTTGGCTGTTCATTTAGTGAAGAAACAAGGCTGGGTTTAATAACAAATACCGTCAGTCGAGGAAGGACTAATATGGCCGCCATGCCGGCTTTTCCGTAGTTGGCTATATCAAACAATATATACCAGTGGCCGCCAACAGACCCGCGATGTGTATAATCGGCAATTCTAGCTCTGATGCCAGTTTTAATTCGCCCACACTTACCTCCCTCTTGGATAGCACTCCGGGAACAATCATAGTTCTGGCATAGGACGGATATAGAGCAATAATGCAAGTAGTCGGGCCGAACAGAGCCTCTACGCACGAATACACTCATAGAGGCAGGGTTTATCTCTTTCTTCAGGAACGACACGCCTCGCAACTTATTTGTTAGAAAGCAGGGCTGCAATGTGCCACGCTCCAATAGCCAACGGCTGCAGTTGCCAATTTGCGCCTCTTTTATTCATAGCAGGGATCGATCATCTGCGCTGACATAGGTATGTGGTAGCCGGTGTAACTAACAAACATCCGTGTTCTCATTAATATGCTCAAATCTCTATTCACTATAGGAGTAGCCTCACATAAGCTGTGTTGCATACTACCTCAACTAGATTTGATATGAATAAGAGTCTGGGCTCGTCTGGTATTCTGCTAATTATCTACTGTAGGTAAACAACAACTTCATAAACCTAGGTAGTAACTATTGCAGCTCTTTCTTGCTATTGGACAGGAAAAGGCGGCTAGCGCTGGAGAACTTGCCAGCCAATAGGGTATTGCGAAAGTCGTCGTAGCTCTCACATTTTAGTCTGACTTTAGGGGGTCTACGTAGTAGTGTGGATAATAGAGTGCGCCAAGAGCAAGGACCGGCTAGCGGGACAGCACAGCACTGGCTGGAATAGACAGGCATAGCAGGAATGAAGGACCCAAGAGACATGGATAGATAGTATCTATCTATGGGGTGGGACAAGGACCAGGCCAGGGGAAGAGCATTAAGCAGTGGTTGTTGCTTCCCCCCAAGACTCATTCCCCCGCCACCTTAATAATCGAATAACGACAATACAATTAGATACATACCATTTCCGCTCTAGGGCGAGGTAGCTACTACCTACCTAGCTTACCTGCCTAGGCCATTTAGTCTACCATTTACCTCTTTTTCGCAAACACACGCTCCCCGGTCTCCGTCTCCCGCCCCTCGTCGTCGCCATACATCCTCCTCACTCACCCATCGAAGCTTCATCCACCTCCGAGCCTTAAACTCAATTCAACGCATCCGCCCGGTCAGCACCGCTAGTGGCAGCGGAGCAGAGCAGAGCGCCACGCGACACGTCGGCCCGGGCCAGCCGCTGTGCGACAAGCTGTCGCTGCTTGGCTATCAATCGCGCGACGAGAGAGAGAGAGAGACGCGCAGCGAGAGAAAAAAAAAAAAAAAAAGAGAGAGAGAGAGAGAAAACGAAGAAGGAACGAAGAGACAAGGAAACAAAAGAAAGATTGTTACTTTTTACTTCTGCCTGGCATCTATTTGGTCTTCTCTATCGGCTCTCTGTTTCGTCTCGATTCTAATTCTAGATTGTTCACGACCGTTTGTCGCATTGCTTCAACATTTGATCTGGCCACCATTACCTAGCTACCTGTCTTCGATATCCTAGCGAGTTGAGTTTCTTTCTTCCTCTATCTCTATCCGCTCACGATGGCGACCGCTCGCAAGCGCCCCCGACCCGACGAAGACACGCAGGCCGAATGTCCCTTCTCCGTGTCCCATCCCGACCCAAACGAAAAGGATACCAAAAAGTCGAAGCGCAGGCGACAGGAGTCCGAGGACCAACCAGTCCCCAAGATTCCCCTCCAGGCCTCGCCCTTCTCTCCCATGGGCAAGTTCAAGGACCCCAACAACACCATGGACCGATACTACCAAGTCCATCCTCATCAGAAATGGGTGGATATGACCCGGTACAATAGCTTTGTCCGTATGTAGACCCTCTAATACGCCTCGAATTATCACGCCCCAGCTAACATGTTCTCTCTAGTGAACGGGGTCAAGTACTATAGCGAAGGGTTTATTTTCGTCGCCAACGATTCCACGATCGAGCGCCAAAAGAACCCAGGAGAACCACGACCATCTAAGCAAAAGTCAGACGATGACTGGGTAGCCAGAATCCTTGAGATCCGCGCGAGCGACGAGCATCACGTATATGCCCGTGTATATTGGATGTATTGGCCAGACGAGCTGCCTGCCGGCACGCAGGAGGGAAAGAAGTCTATTCAAGGGAGGCAGCCCTATCATGGTCAAAATGAGTTGATTGCGTCTAATCATAGTACGTGCAATCCCGTTCATTACGCCGCTCCATGTATACTGGGCATACTAACTTTCCCGGAGTGGACGTCATCAACGTTGTCAGCGTGACTGCGCAAGCTACAGTGAACCAATGGGACGAGACGAACGAGGACGAGGTCCAGCAAGCTTTGTATTGGCGCCAGGCGTTCGACGTTCGTAGTATGGAGCTCTCGGTGAGATGAGACCCTCTCATTTCTCGCAGATTGATTGAACTCTAACAAAATACTAGTCCGCGTTACCACGATGCAAATGCAACCGCCCCGAGAATCCTGATAAGCAATTGATAAACTGTACAAATACGGATTGCAGGAAGTGGTTGCACGATGACTGTCTAATCCACGAGGCTCTCATGAAGACTTATTTGCGACTGGGAACCGACAAGCCCCATAAGCCAACACGAGTGAAGGCCGAAGAACAGGAGGGTGGGCAGCGTCCACTTAGCCCTAGCGAGTCAGGAGCGGCGCAGACAGCTCAGCAGTCTATCGATGTCAAGCCTGAGGATCAACAAACCCTCAAGCTCGCGGATGTCGAGGGTGCCGGCCCATCATCGACGAACGCCGAGAATCGCACCCTAGCAGGCGCGGAAACAAAGCGCAAGGGGCGCCCTCGCAAGTCCGAAATAACCGAGGCAGTCAATAGCAAACCTTACGAGGGGTTATTTTCCGCCGTCATCAACAACACATCACCCCCTGTAGTCGAGATTAAGGACCTCCGCGAGGATGTTATGAGCGATGAGAAATTATGGACAGAGCCTCTTCATTGCCTCCTTTGTAACGCCGACATCCATTGAGAGGGTGTTGCCGGTCCATGGCTACCAAGATAAAATGAATAAAATTTAAGGGGCGGATCCGTTCTAATGAGTCGCGGGCTCGTCTCGAAAGCATCTTCAACTTCGAGCTTTTCTATAGGGGGAATGGTGTTTATTTCTGGCTGGCGTTCCGGAACAATGATACCCTGCAATTTTTCTGCGGGGAGATTGGTTTCCTATGTTTCCACATGCGTCCCTCAAAGCTAGTGTGGGATGTCAAGTTCGGGCGGTCGAGCGACGATGACCCTAAGCATCATAGCATCAGGTGCTCACGCACGAAGTTATTGTTGGTTGTTGTGAGTTTTGGAGCAGTGGATGTCACAACTCCAGTGAGAGAGAATAATTGGCATCAGAGCGTGGTCCTTGACCGGGGCGTAGGACCACCGGGGGATGACTTCGCTTAATGCCCACCCCCACCCCCTTTCAAAAGCTACCGTATGCCTTGTAGGTGTATACACACATACACGTCTATGTTGTTGGTGATTCCGGTTGGAGACCTCGTTGGTTGTAGTAAGATAGCTGAGGACTTGTTGCATTGCGCGGCGTACCATTATTACAGACCACCTTGGCTCTTCTCGCGTTGCGCGGAACTGGCTGATTTCAATGTATCTTATTACTGCTACTACTATTACTATCACTATATATTAGTTTATTTGTGATATAGCTGTCATCAAGACTTATTGTAACAAGTGTACCATCCATCAACTTGCAGTACCGTAGACACTTAGTTATGATAGTCTAGCTTTGAATGAAGGCACGGGTCAAGTTCAGAGCAGTTACGTAACCAGAATATATCGAGGAATAGTAATTGCTTCTGTGGTCATCATAATAATATTCTGTCTTATTTCTTACTTCCCTCGTATTCAATTCTACATTCTTTAATTATTCTCAATTATCCTCATGGTTGTCTACCAACAAGAGCATGTCCCCCTTCTCACCCCCTTGTCGGCCGTTCCTACCTGGCAGCAAGCTCACGGTGCCCCACTTTAGACCAAACAACCCTCTCCACTCAATTGAAACCCCCACCATGCATCATCGGCCTCATCCAGTACATGTATTTACCAGGCTCTTGTTAGAAAACAAGCTCTGTTTAGCTCAAGTTGGTCAGTCGTTACAGTACGTAGCACGAATCCCATACGCAGGCCTGCACCTTACAGTCAGTCAGTCAGTCGGAAGCAGTTCAGTTCAATTCAGTCCTTGACAATGGCGGCCGTCGATCCTTTCGACTCGGCACTGTATGTATATGCCCAGCGAACCCCTCCCTCCTCTTCCTTCTCCTCCCATTCCACATAATAAACTCAGACACATACATACATATATACATACATACATACATACATACATCCACGCATATATGATTCCTCTTCACCCTAGTCCTCACAACAAAAAACACACAAACCTAGGTACTTAGCTAACTCTATACCCCCCTCCCCCCGTATCCAGCGACCTCCTCCGCCGCCTCAACCCAAAGCACACCTCAGCACACCTCAACGCGCTGATCTCGCTCGCGCCCGACCTCACCGAGGACCTCCTGTCGTCGGTCGACCAGCCGCTCGCCGTGCGCCGCTGCCGCCAGTCGGGCCGCGACTACCTGCTCTGCGACTACAACCGCGACGGCGACAGCTACCGGTCGCCCTGGAGCAACGAGTTCGACCCGCCGCTGCAGGACGCGCCTGCGAGCGGTGGCGGTGGTGGTGGTGGGGGAGGGGTAGGGGTAGGAGGGGGTGATGACCAGAGTAACGCTGCTGGATTGCCGAATGAGAAGGTCAGGCGGATGGAGGTTAGGGCTAATGAGGCTTTTGATCTTTATCGGGAGTTGTATTACGAGGGGGGCGTTAGTAGTGTTTATTTCTGGAATTTGGATGATGGATTTGCGGGTGTTGTTTTGTTCAAGAAGGGTGGGTTTGCTTTACTTTCTCCCCTCGATCCTTATTTTTATTTTTTATTTTCTTTCCTTCCATCTCTATTCCCCTTGTGGGAGGATGGGTGGGCTAGTAAAATTATGGATTAATGGCTGACTAGCTATCTATAGTGGCTACTCCAGGCACCAGCAGCGAAGGGACCTGGGACTCGATCCACGTCTTCGAGGCCATCGACCGGGCGAGGTTCACACAGTATAACCTGACGTCCACCGTGATACTCTCGCTCGCGACGAACTCGGACTCGCTCGGCGACATGGACCTCTCCGGTAACATGACGAGGCAGATCGAGATCGAGCTGCCGGCCGAGAGCGACGAGCAGCAGATCGCCAACATCGGGAAGCTCGTCGAGGACATGGAGCTCAAGATGCGGAATCTCCTGCAGGAGGTGTATTTCGGCAAGGCTAAGGACGTTGTCGGCGATCTGAGGAGTGTCGGGAGCCTCAGTGAGTCTGCCAGGGATCGGGAGGCGCAGAAGGATATTATTGGGGCTATGAGGCGATGAGGATGAGTTGAGTCTCTGGACCGAGTCTCGTGGGGATATCTTGCTGTTGTGGAAATCACGCGCTTATGGTATGGGATGAGTCAATGAGATGCGAATGAACTGTTATGGAAAGTATGAGACGGGAGGCGTGGTGATGGTGACATACGTCGTGAAATGACAGGACCTCATAGCATATTCGTTCTGTTATGGAGAGAAAGAGAGAGAAGAGAAAGATGGCTGGCTGGCCGGCTACGCACTTGCCTATATCACCTACACTACCTAGAGCAGCAGGCGTTCAGACACGGGTGGCACGCTGAATGTGTGTCATTTAAGCCGAACGGTTTTGGGAATTGAATGAGTGATCTCCGTCTGAGACGGAAATTGCAATGATATTGAATTTGATTGATGGCTACAGTTCACTCGGTGATAGACAGAAATTATGGTTGAAAATGTCTTGTTGCATTATATCTAGCTGTCTTTTTACTTGCCTATGTATTGCTTACTTACTTGTAACCTACCTACTTGCTTGCTTATGCCGTATTTTGTATTTCCCCTATCAACAGCTGTGATACTAGGGTTGAGATTGCATTTAATGTCTTGATACTACCACGAATCACATAAAGCAGTAGATTATAACAAACCAATACTAGGAAAATAGGAGTCCTAGTTAATGTCCTTTGAATTTGTTAAATTTAGTTTATATCTGCTATTTCTTGGCTATCTTCTCTTCTTCTTTTTATAGCTCAGTATTACCACGTCTCTATTTCTTGTCACCAAGGGAAAGAAAAATAACGAGAAAGGGGAAAATTGTATGGAATGAAAAAGGTAATCGAAGGGGTGTACCTAGGGAAGCTTAGGGCGAGTTTTGGGAGGGTGTCAGATAATATCTACGGATTTGTAACTGTAAGACTAAGCACGGAATTTTCTTCAAATTGCTGCTCACTGGATCCTCTGGCCAAGAACATTGTCCATGAAACCATAAGCTGAACAGCTTTTTCGCAACTGACAAACCTGTGCAGACCGCAAACAATCTGACCATCTGGCAGGTATGTAGCTTACAGGTCCCCCCTCATTCTCATTATTGCTGCATCATCACGGGCAAGGGGTGTACCTGTGGGTAACAGGCCAAGATACCAATCATCACAAGACTTCGAGATTGCTATGGAAGGGAAGTGTCTGTGAGATAGCCGCTGATGAGGTGCGTTTTAGATTGGATTGGATATGGGAACTTGAGAAGAGCAAAGCCTGGAACAAAATGGAACACTGTGATTTGTCTTTTCGATATCCCCCTTGCCTATTATTTGGATTGTCTGGCCCCCTCTAGACACGAGACATCGTCTATTTAGAGAGCGCTGTTTGTGTACTCTTTATACATATATTTGTCTTCTACCATGATCAAGGCAGCCAGCGGTAACAGTTCTTCTACAGAAGTTATTTATCTATTAGAGCTGATAGGCATATAGATGAGTAGATTCTATGGCAACCAAACGCCGAGGCAGAAACTGAGGAGATGGATATACTAGACTCGAGTTTTATTCGATGTTATTACTCATTCTTTTTATTGCTTTTTGTCATTACCACATATATAGCGTAGTCTTTGTTTCTGGGCACTGCTAAGGATTTGGATGACGCTTTGTGGCGTTGCTTTGTCATGAGCTAACTACGCAACTAATCAACCATGTAGTTGCTGTGACTGCTGTAGGGATTATGCATAATTTGGTTGGGATTTACTGGATTTGGTTAAGGTTGTCCGTTATCATATTTTCTCACTGATATCATTCGAGTAGTATTGAATGTTACTGAATGAGTGGTGTACACATGCCGGAAAGCGAAAATGAGTCGAGTCGAATCGATGTGGTATTGTTTGCTGGTTTCGGTGAGCAAGCAAACCGCATTCTATTTCTAATTATATTCACTGACTGGCCTATTTTGTCCGTTGGTAGGCAGTAGGTAGAGAGATCTGCTTCCCCTTGGCTGTCTTGGTGTTCCCATGGTGTAATCAGCTTGTAAGCGACTCGCATATGATTTACCCTTGAGTTTCCTTCTTCATTGCCTAGGCAGGCGAATGAGATACGCTGGGCATGATTGATGTGATAGTCTATTTGAATTACTGTAGGGATATTAGATTGGTTCTCTTCTGGGCACGAGGTGATAAGTGTCCGGTAGGAACTAGGTGTTTGCGAAGCACCAGAGAGGAACCAAGCTCCCTTCCCCCTTACTCTTTCTATCTCCCACTCTTTGTCTCTGCCCAAAAGCAACGTGAAAGTTGAAGATACTTACACCCTATTATGCCATACACCAAGTATCTCCATCCAGATGGCATCTGTAGTGTTGTCCCCACTATATTCTGGTCTAGACTCACACATCACATGCATTTTTCATATAATACTTAATGCATTTATAGTTCTTCTTCCACGTCGACGTAACTCGAGCATACAACTAACAAACCCTGTCTGAAATTCTCTGCTGCATCCTTACATTCTCGCCTAGAGCATAGTACTACATCCTATGTATGAGACTCGAGAGCTTCGCCGACGACTTCCATACTTATCCCCTTCACCGACCACGTGAATCGGTGTCCGTACGTGCTGTTGCGCAACCCCAGTCTCACCATTTTCATGTAGTACATCCCACAACTGCCTGCCTGGTAGTTCCCGTGGGAGAGGTATGTATATATGAGTGCGTGAGTGCGTAAGAGCTGACGTCCGAGCCGTTGCAAGCCATGGCTGCCTAGGCAACCGGCATCTTCAATGTGCTTCCCTAGGTAAGTATGCCTACCCCGGATGGATATATGTATAGATAATTTGCTTGTAGGAATAGGTGCGTCTGGTCCGCGGTCCGCGGGTGGGTAGATTCCCTTGTTGTGGACTCACTCACATACACACTTATTTGTCTGCTTAGCTACTTCCTTACATCGGGCTTGGCACGTAGCATTCACCTAATGCTGCCACGTTTTCGTTTAATTTATTTCCCTTCCTTCACGCCGGTGTTATTCGTCGACGGGAGATCAGCACGCCGTGAGGGGCATGTAAGATGCGCCAATATCTTACATGCGTTAGTGTAAAGATATACACAGGGAGAGAGAAGTGAGGGAGGGTTGAAACTTAACATGGAAACTTACTACGTAGGTCATATGTCTCATGTTGTTGTCTCGGTTCACTCGTATGATAGATAACGTGTTAATGTTTGTAACTAGGTCCTTTAATTTTTCGTACCTGGTATGATACTCTGGAGAGCGAGAGCGAGAGCGAGAATATAGTGTACCTTAAGGAATAATAACCCACTGATGAATCAATGGGTGGATGGGAAATAGGCCCGACAGTTTGGCAATGGAGAAAAAGGCTCCTCTACCGTACGTACGTACGTAGTAAGTATAGCGCACAGACTTAAGGCAGACAAGGCGTCCCCCGCGGCGGGGACCGGGAGAGCATCCGGTCGGACAAAATCTCTGATGGACTGGGCTGTGACGATGCGGTAAAGCCTGGGTATGGAATCCCTTACATGATATCCATGGTAGTGTGTCCTGGGCATACTACCTGCCTACCAATGTAATGACTGCGCCGAGCGTGTCTAAGGCAACACCGCTGTTAGTTGAAACGCGCCGAAAATTGACCGGTTTGGACAGCAAACAAAGCCTTCGGTTTTTTTTTTTTTTCGGTTTTTTTTTTGTCATTTGTCATTTAATTAGTTAGGTTAGATGGTTTACGGTACCAACATACTGTACACTATTATTCATAGTATTAACCCAGGTGTGAGGTAGTGAGTAGGTAGTCCCGATATGGAGCCGTCAAGCGAAGCAGCCTTGCATACCGGCCAATATTGCCAATCTTTCGCCGAGACGGCTGTTCGGCAAGAGAGAATTATGTCGTTAGCATTATATGTGGAGTATTTGCTCGGCTAAAGAAAAAAAAAGATAGAGAGAGAGAGAGAGAGAGAGAATAATAAAGAAAAAAAAAAATCAAAAAAAAATCTGTGAGGGATTTGCTCTTCTCCGACTTGGAATTCAAACGTAACGAGGCTGCGGCTAGGGATAATTAGGTAGGTCAGTATTAGTATGAATGCAGCATAAGAGCCTCAACAAAAAAGTCTTCATCGGTCTTGGCTTTCGCTGTTTTCTGTTTCTTTCCCTGTTCTGGCAAGCTGAATACGCGGACCCGAGACGGCTCCGGCAACGTCGCGGTCCTTTTCTTTTCCCATGTGAACAGTCTCACGCTTGAAGCGGAAAGGTCTATCGCGTAAGAAAGTAGCATCTACCTGTAAGAAAAAGCGGGAAAAAAAGAAAAGAAAAATATGGAAAAAAGTACGTCGAGACCTAAACGGGTAATCAAGCCGTTTTCTTGTGAAGGGAGTGAAATACGCAAATAAGAAACTCATTTGGATTTTACACTAGGTTAACCTACTTCCTGTATATACAATCCGTCATTATTGGTATCTAGGTTGGTTGATAGGAGGATCTGGAGAACAGCGTTTGACAGGACAGGGGGTCCGAAGGAGAAAAAGAAAAAGATTTAGTGGAGAAGGATGCTCGTGTGGCTTGCTGCATGGAAGGTTTCTAGAAGGTTTCTATATACGGGGGATCCCTGCATGGTGGATCCAAACCCTAGTAGGTGGTATTGTCCCTAGACAAGTTTGATTGTCGAAGTGTCAAACAACTCTGTGTAAGTGTGTGAGACATGTGGGACAAGAGTTATCATCATACTAATTAGTAGCCAGCTAATAAACCGAAATAGGCCGAAAAAGCCCTGATCAATCATTTTGTCTCCATGATTTGAAAAGATGTGAGAGGGAGACATTCCCAAATTTTGAGCAGCGGTCATACAGCCAACCTTCCTGCAGCCGAATCCCGCATCCCTTGGGAGTGCATTTGGGAGGGTGTGATTGATCCACGGTGAAGGGAACGGGGCTACTAGTAGGCGCCCAGTGGTAAGTCATGAAATGAGAATTTGCATGTCACGCTGGACGTATTAATAATAACGATACTCATAAACAGTGAATAAGAGTATGGAGTAATGGGAAATAATCAATAAGGGAATGATAATGGGTGGCCATCATTATTGGGAAGGGCGGCCCCATAGCCTATAGATAGACTTGACCACACGTGCCAATATCACGGTGACATTTGCGATATAGTGCATAATATCCGTAGTTGAGACCAACTTGGTTGTAGTATATCGGAAGTTTGCTGATGTAACCTTGTGTCGTCTGGTGTAGAGAAGTTGTTGACAACTGGCCTCCTCATGACCGAGCGTGCTCTGTGTTCTTACACCGATTATCTGCATGGAGTTACAGCAGTGGGCATGTTAAGCAACCAACCCTTCGCGTAAGCCTACCTACCTCCTACGCTTATACTAAACGAGGTCGCACACACCTAGTGCAGAGCAACAATAAGCTATCATCACGATGATCATCGTCATATCGGTCAGTGGAACGGAATATACCGATTTCACTCGCGACAACACCATAAGCAGGCTTGTGAATTATCAGAACAACATCCTGCAATTAGTGATAATGATGATAATGATGATAACACCCGTCATCGTGACCGCCGCTCTCGGACGCCTTGTGCTGCGAGATGCGTGAGGCGTCTGCAGACAGGAGCAAGCATACGCGCGTTCCGGTAATTAAGGTGCAGCTGCAGGTCAGGTCAAGGCAGATGGTCTGGCCTCAGGTCGCGCCCCTTCAACGGCGGTCGAGTAGGATGAACGAGGCTGATTGATGGGCATGCCAAATTACAACCGTGTGTATCAAAAATCAGTAGTGGCTTTGTGTTCCAGAACACCTACAGACATTCTGTACTACTACAGTGTTATCACTTACCATATCAGAAAAATGACACCTATCTTGGAATAGGAACGGAGGTATGTAGTAGTAGTATACATGCATACTACGTAGTATTAGCAAAACATTTGGACTGTTTTCAATTTATTGCTTCGGATTTATTTTTCTTTCTAGTGTACTTCGTACCTTGCCCATATTGTATTCAAATGTGTTGGCGATCTCTCGTATAGATCCTCTACAAAACAGGTTTAATGCACTCTTTCTTTCTAACGTTAAACGGGATTGAGTTCATAATGATGCAGAACGATGGATGGGATATCCCTGCAGCCGACAGTTCCTCGGAGGGGTGCCTGGCGAGCTGCCTGGAGTTAGGGTGGGACTCGGATTGTGATGGTGCAGCGACAAGAAAGAAAGAAAAAGCAAAGGGGTCGCAACATCTTTAGCGCAGGGATCGCTGATCTCTAATTGTTCCAGAAAACTTCCATCGGGGTCCGATCTTCACGCTGTTGAGTCTTGTGGCGCATTTCGTCTTAACTAAGTAATTAATGAATGGGTTGTTCTGTAACTCCGATCGTCCGTTGCCCCCTTGTCTTCGACTTTTCAAGTACACTCACTACACATACAATAGTCGTTGAGTAGTAGTTGAATGAGCACGGAATTTCTATGTTTTTATCTGCCTTAAGTACCTAGGTGGTAAGCAATAGATTTTCCAAAATGTGCAAGAACGGGGTGAACGATGCTAGGTACTGTACTTCAGCTCATACTCTGAGTTGCAGTGTACACTAAACAGACCAACTACACTAGAAATGGAGGCACTAAGAGATCGATTTGATGAATAATCATAAAACATGTTATACGTTTGAGACGCAGGCGGCAGGTGCGAAAATCCTTCTTATTTTGCCTCCCGTCTTTGTGCCCTTTAATTAGGTAAGAAAGAGAAGCAACATGTCGATGCTAATCTCAATGACAGTTTGAACATGTACAAGGGATAGTGACATGGGATGCCTCTCATATGGGGAGGTAAGGTACGTACACTAGGTAGTATAGGATATTAAGTGTATACCTTACTTACTTCCGGTAGGATACGGTATTATTACAGACTTAACTCCACAGCATGCTTCGGACCAATTCAGACCAGACGAGGCAAAATGGAAACCCTCAACCCAGGTAGCGATCCCTACACTAGTGTAGGGATACCATTACAGGCACCCCGGCCTTAGACTACATACTAAGTATACATAATTCAGCGCCAGTCTTAGACTCATTTCTATGGCCTCAATGCCTCATTTCGATCATCTCTTGTGTACACATACTAGCATGCATCACACACAACCTAGGTACAGGACACCACACCACCATACCTACCCAGGCCATGTATGTCAGATATAAACAAATGTTGGCCAAGGTGCAGAATATCATTCGTTGCTTTGTCTGCAAGGTCACAGACATGGTTTTATTTTAATATTTTAGCATCCTCGTACCTACCGTATCTAGTATTCTCAACTGTAAGTATGTATGTATACCACCCTGCGGTATAAAGGCGGAACAAGAGTCTCCACCTTTCCTGCCCCTGAGCAGTACCCTGAAAGCCTGGAGACACCCTGATACAGGACTTGACAACCATACGACACTTCCATGATAGTGTCTGTATACTACATTAAATATGCACAACGAATTTTTTCTGGAGCGGGAAGAAAAAGTACCGGGTAAAATAGGCATACCTAGGTAATCACTTGAACATGTTAATGATAGCCTTATACGCTGCATTTGATATTTACAATTTACTGAGGTTGACATTTGTGTACGTTAGGTAGATTAACGGAAAATTACAGCCAGACAAGAGTAAAAGTGTACATGACTAACTGAAATTGGAACTTCAAACTCTCTGGTCCCACTTTGACATACAGCTCAGTAATCTATACCCAATCTGACCCTGTCCGACCCTGTCCGACTGAGATAGCCAAGGCAGTGTCGGCTGCACTAGACTAAGTAGTTTAGAGAACTGGTGCTTATTTCCCCGCTAATCCCTTTTCTATTTTTTCTACCGAGTTAGCTACCCAGTTGCTCCTTTCATCTTCTCTCTTTACTCTTTACGGCCAAGTGTCTCTGACGCTTTCTCCTCTCGCTAACCTTTCCACCCCTCTCCCCTCCCCCTTCGTTATTATAGGAGGGTACTTGTACAGTATATACCTAACGTATAGCTGCTTTGACAGAAGACTTGCGGATAGAACCTTAGGACACTAGACGAGACTTACTCCCTAGCTCATATTCCGAGCCCGTCAGCGCATATTATCATTACATATTATTGTCTTATTGTTTTATTCGACCGACGCTTCTCATACCGTCTACAGTACTCCGTACACGCTACATTAGCATCGCATCCGCACAAACGCCCCGAGAGTGCATTGGGTAATCTCATCTTGAAATTTTCAATTTTCACCGGCCAAAAAGCTGCAGGTCGAACCAGCCAGGCGATCCTTCCCGTGCCGCCTTTTTGCCTCGCCCATCATCAGCCCGTCTTATAATATCACCATACATAACCCTCTATACCTTACATTAGGTACTTACCTTACATACGCCTCAAGTATCACCAACCACTTCCTCCTCCTCCACCGACACCACCCCGACACCTGCGGCCGACTGCGCTTTCTGGCTTTCTGGCTTTCTAGCTTTCTCGCTTGGCCTGGCTTCTTGACCCAGCTTAGCTAACGTAGGATTCCTGCCGCGCCCCCAAACTACTGCGAAATGAGCCAATATTAACCTCGTATCGCCGACGCTTTCTTCGCTTTCTACGCCTTCTACGCCTTTCTCTCAAGAGCGAATAACAAATAGATAAATCAGCAACTACAACTAGTGTACAACAGCAACAACTTGCTCTGTCGACTTACCGTGAGCTCGCGACAACTCACCGTAGCCATTTTCGCAGCTTCCTGCATAGAAGATCCGATCCTTCACCGCGCAACGCTGTCAGTTTCTACGACGCCTGTCGCTTGACTTGCCTGACCTGCCTGACCTTGGCTTCACATCATCCCAGTCAGCCAGCTAGCCCCTCTCGCTCCCGCGCAAGCAGTAACCCCGAATTGCGCCGCGCTTCGCTTACCGGTAATTCCAAGTCACACCGCACTGCACCTAAACGGCACCAAACTCGTCGCACCCGTCGCTTCCATCATGGCCTCCGAAAAGCCGTCCGTGCTTATAATCGGCGGCCTGGGATATATCGGGCGATTCTTGGCCAAACATATCCATGACAACAACCTGGCATCCGAGCTGCGACTGGTAGACAAGGTCCTGCCTCAGCTAGCATGGTTGGCCCCCGAATTCGAGACAGCATGCTCGGCCGCCAATTTCGTGCAAGCTGACGCCAGCAGAGAACGTAAGTTGCCCTGTCAATTCCTGCTTTTTCTCTACTATGCGATTTGTATGTAGGGTCTCTTATTGACCTTTGCGCATATCTTTGCAGAAGCTCTCGCCCGCATATTCGATAGACCCGACGGGAAGAAATGGGACTATGTTTTCAACTGTGGCGGTGAGACGAGATATTCCCAGGAGGATGAGGTCTACAAAGTCCGGTCTCTAGGCTTAGCGTTGGCAGTTGGTAAAGAGGCGGCGAAACGAGGCGTCAAGTGCTTTGTAGAGATAAGCACGGGAATGGTGTACAAGCCTAATTCGGCACCCAGCAAGGAGGGTGACAAACTTAAGCCGTGGAGCAAGATTGCTATCTATAAGGCCCAAGCCGAGCAGGAATTGGCTAAGATCGAGGGGTGAGTACTGACTCGAGAAAACGACGGGGCAGGGTAGGAACGGGCTGACTGACGTTTTGATGGTATAGGCTAAACCTTGTCATTGTACGGTTACCCCACGTCTACGGCCCCTATGCGTCGCAGTGGGTAGCGACCGCGCTCTGCTTAGCGCGTGTATACCAATCTCTCGAGGAGGAGATGAAGTACTTGTGGACGAAAGATTTGCGTACAAACACGGTTCATATCGATGATGTCACACGAGCTTTGTGGGCTGTCGCCTCATGGTACGACTCTGGCAAGCCCAACTGGGATGCCAAAGCGATGGGTAACATACCGATATTCAATGTGGTCGACAAGGGTGTCACTACACAAGGCACAGTAGCAGGTATCGTGACCGAGATTTTTGGTATCAAGGGGGAATTCCAGGGCCAGATCTTGAGCAACTTTGCGCGCCTGAATATGGACAGTGTGGTGGACGATATCAACGACGACGTGCTTGGTCCTTGGGCGGATCTTCTCACCGAAGCGGGGATAGTGAGGCCGGGCCCGCTGACTCCTTTTATGGAAAAGGAGCTTCTGAAAGACACGGATCTCAGCATGGACGGTAGCCGACTGGAGACGGTTGTCGGCTTCCAATACACGAAACCCGCCCTCACCAAGGAACTAATCTTAGAAGTTATTGATAGCTACAAGAGGATGAAATGGTGGCCATAAACTGGGGATCTAGATTTCTGCCACCAGGACTGACGGCTCTACTCTTTACCGCCACCTAAACACATGGATGGGAGGACTCTACCACCCATTCAGGGGTTTGCAACGAAGTATATTCTAACAAACGACTCGACGACTGACGGCCCACGGTTCCGCATCTGATAGACTTTTGGCGGCTCTTTTTCTTTTTTGTTTGCTCGGTTACGTTTTCTGTTATCATGCTCTGTTTTACAAGTCAGGCTTTCGCGCAGAAAACGGCGATAGTGTATGAATAGGATATCCTTTCTTTTTTTCATCCCATAACAACACACACTCACAATCACATCTACACAAACACTCATCTTTCCGCTCACGAGCCCAGTCTAGTAGCAGGGGTTACACAATGGGGTGGTTTAACGCAGATGTATAGCTAGACATAGGGAGTTTATATCTTTTTTACTTGTTTAATGAGACGGTCTTGGAACTGAATGGTTCTTTTTGGGATGATCACATCTACGTCTGCTATATTCCTAATGACTCACCTAGCAAAGCTATACTTTCGGAGACCTACTTTCATAATATCGAACTTTGTGATCAGTCCTAGTCTGCCACATAGGTGGAAATCCGATCATGTTGATTTATACTCACTGACAGACGTATGATATTCTAGAATCCATGTCCTTACGCACAAGACGGGACTTGGTATAGCCTTATGAAGAAGATTCTATAACAGTTGTTACCAGCTCGTACTTGAAGAACACTCTTTAGTTCATCATAAAATGATTACGTTCCCGCTTGTATGAAGGTAATTCTATGTGTCACATATCACGATAACATCAGTTTATTACTTGTTTATTAAATTAATGGGCTTGGTCTGTCCTTGAATTCGCTCATAAGTATTGAGCGATAAAGTTAATATCCTCCGTTTGTCAATCAGCATTTGGTTCCGAATCACTTTGTAACTGCTTACTTAATTCCAAATCCAACAACTACTTTTAGCCTATTAAAATCTATAGCGACTTTATGAAAAAAGTCGTCAGGGATTTCAAATAGATAGGAGTCATTATGGTGTGATTTTACCTTGCTTCTGAGATTGATGAAGGCCATGAAAGCGGGTTATCTATCATTTTTTGCAAACAATGCTTTAAGTGTTGAATATCCCTTTGAGTGCCAACTTAGCTGCAAAATGCCAAGCCTAGAGATGCACCAATCAAACTGTGGAAAACAGGGGGAATGCAGGGTAGGTATCCAATGATATTTAGGCTTGGCATTTTGCAGTTGAGTTGGCACTCAAAGGGATAGGTTACAAGTGATATTCTACCTCGTTGGTTCGAGATTATTGCGTGCTCGAGAGCTAGAGAACTCCCATTCTAAAAAGAGACACACCAAAGTAATTAAATGATGACATGTAATATACCTATTCCTATATATTAAATACCAAATTTACTGGTACCAGGCATTAAAAAGAATACAAGGAAGCTGGCATTTTCACGCAGCACCTTTTCGCATTTGGTTCGCCAAGTCGGTGTTTGCTGGAGTCCTAAACTATTACTATAATTAGAATAGCTCACCCCGCAATACACCGCCGAGCTTTCTCGGTCTCGTACACTAGCCCCTGTGCGCATGACAGTGACGACAGCGGTACCGCACCGTACCTAGCTGATCTTCACAATACCTCGGCCGCTGAGGGGTAACTAAAGGGGACGAGGGGGTAAGGTAAGGGGGGTTGTATTAAGGTTTCTTTTGGCTTGTGAATGCTGTACTTCTCGGCCTGATCTGTTGTTTGAAGTTATATATATACATGTGAAGCTTTACTTACCTAAGTGCTTTTTCCACTTCTTGGTTCTATTCTGCCCTTCCCATCTATATAACTTGATTGATACATTAAAGCTCAGGACCCCTCTTCCCCTCCTTCTCCTCCTCTTTATATATTCAAGTCTATTTACCTAGCTTGAGTACTTAATTCTGCACCTCGCTTCAACCCCGCGTTACATCTCGATTTCGCGTCCTGCCGAACCATCGTCTCATCTTTCTTTTTCTCCGAGCTTGTCTTGTTTCAAGAGCGTGTTCGCCTAAAAGATAATACAAGCTCCCTAGACCACACACATTGCAAACAATACAATACAATACAATACAATACAATACAATACAATACAATACAATACGACACAATACAATACAATACGACACAATACACTGTCCCGAGCTGGAATCCACGCAATTTTAAGGAGAACATCACGCATAATTCCACAATGGCAGCCCCTGCTTCAAAGACTGTTCGCGACCTGAACGGGAAATGGGTTCTGGTGAGTTTAATGTTTTTTTTTTAGTTACGAGTTTCACTTCTGTCTCCGTTCCTGGCTCAAACTCCTATTTCCCTGAAAGATTAGGCTCGCTAGCTGCCCATTTACATGTAAACGATCTGCTCGGAAAGGATATCTTTGTAATAGTGTACATTGACATCGTGCCACGAACATGCGGTTCTCTACCAACCCAACCCCCACTCCATCCTCCGCTAAATTACATCACGAAGCAATGCTGCCAATATGCCCTCCCAACCCTTTCCTTTCCAACCTAACTATCTACCTCGCAACTTTAACATGCACCCAAGAAATACAACCCCCCTCACCCTCCCCCGCTCCTCGCTCTCAATGCCAGAAAGACAAAGCTAACCCCAACCCTCACACCATCAAGAACAAAACCCTCTCAGACCCAACAGACCCAGCCCTGGCCCTCCAAGGCGTAGGCTGGCTCCTCAGAAAGGGCATCGGCGCGGCAACCATCACGATAACCGTAAAGCAATACGTGGACTCGTCCACGTCCACGGGGACTACCACCATCGAAATCGACCAATCGGCCAGCGGCCTGTCCTCGACGAAGGAGATGCGCAGGCTCGACTGGACGGCGCGCGAGCACAAGGATTTCGTCTTCGGGCGCGTCGACGGACGGTCGAAATACATCTCCGCGGCCGAGCTCGCGGCGCTCGTGGCGCCCGAGGGAGAGGCGAGGAAGCAAGGGTGGGTGGATTCCGACTTTTTGGCGCTGGATTGGTTACCTGAGGGAGGAGAGGGGGGAGAGGGGGAAGGAGATGGGGGCGCTTCCTACGTGCTGAATCATGTCGATGCCGATGGCGGCTGGTGCGCGACGCAGGTGTGGGGGTTCCAGGAGATCGGGGGCGAGAGGCGGTATGTGCGGAACGTGGTCGTTGCCAAGGGGGAGCAGTTTGAGAGCTTCAAGATGATTTATGACTTTGTTTCTGAGTAAGTAAGTAAGGAGGGAGGCGAGTAGGTGAGTGGTGAAGTGAAGGAGGGAGGGAGGGAGTAGGTGAAGAAGAGAAGAGAAGAGACGTGAAGCTCGGTTTGACCTGGTGAGATAAATGATGAAGATAGAACAAGAAGAAGAAAACTGGGGAGATAGAGAAAGAGGGAAAGGTACGAGAATAAGGGCATAGAATTGTAATAGGATTGTGATTATAAACGACCTAGGACATAGACCGTCAAGAGGCAGTATGTCCAGTTAGATTCTAATATATAAACGCATGAGACATCAAATATTCTGCGGAGGTAGCTACTCATTATTGATCGCGTGGATATTAAGCACACCACATACGAAGGTATTTCATTGTTGAAAACTATTATTACTTTATATGATTTGCTCATATCTCTATCATTGCATGAATTCATCAGTCTTGAGAGCCGGAATGTTGAAAATCCAGCCCACTCATAAAGACCTGTAACGCCCAACCAAATATCAACGATCCCTTGAGGCCGTTCTATGAGTAGATCAAAGCATTTATGTGTCCCCCCACCCCCAAAACGCCGATCTTGTGGTTGAATACAATATCACCAAGTCGTTGCCCGGCTATTTAGTATGATGCCGGTAAGCCGAGGAAGAGAATTTGCCTCGAGTGGGCCGGTTACTTTTACTTCGTAGGTTTCGTTCGAGAAAGCCAGATAGGCATAAATAGATAGGGAGTTCATCATTCCCCTCACTAACAGTCGTAGGAATCGATCGAGTTCATCGGCCTCCGAAGCCCCAATGCCTCGACCAAAATGGAACTTCATCCACACATCTATCCGCCCTTCACGCGGGTCTTCTCTTGACAAACTCTTCCAAATCCGCCTTCGTAGCAACGCCGAGGACGAACCTCCTATCCTCGTCCGTGACGACAGCGAATTCCTGTTTCTGCCCGTGGGAGTCACCCACGCCCTCGAAGAAGGCCTCGAGCTTCTCTAAGGGCGTGTCGGGGGTGATGATGGTGTACCGTCTGCCCTTCCGCTGGAAACGCACCATGGCTCGCGAGAGAGGATCCTCGGGTTTCACGGCGCCCGAGTCGAGCTGTGCCTGCAGCGAGGGTATCGCGATGTAGCCTACCAATCCCCGGGTTTCGGAGTCGACGATGGTCAGATGCGTGTACTCGCGCTCGAAAGCAGAGACGAGAGCGAGCGAGATGGGGTCGTTGGGGTTCAGAGATAGTGCGGCGGGAGGTTCGAGGTCTTGGACGGTGGCCTGGGGTCGTGTTAGTCTGATCTTTTTACTCGCCCGCCAGTCTGAAGGCGACTCAAAAAGGGGAACGGATCTGGATGCATGGACTACCGGTAGTCCTGGACGTTTTCGAGAAGAGACACGGATAGAGGTAAGGGTTCGCTTACCCCGCGATACCGTGATGACCACTTCGAGATGTAGGGCTGGCCGGACAGTGCTGAGGGGCCAATGTGTGGCGCAGTTTTCACCGGTTGAGCCATGGCCATGCTACGTATTTGCGCGCAGGTAAAGGTTGCCCGAACGAGCCCGTGGATTCGTTGAAAGACGAGATTGATTCGAGCGCTGATGGCTGATCGGAGCAGTCAGCCTTACAACAAGACTAATTAATTATCAAGGCCTTGGATGGTGGATAATGGCTGAGTCGATGGAAGAGAATTTCTCTTATTTCCGGCTAGTATTTCCTGCTAGTATTTCCTGCTAGTATTTCCTGCCCCCTGCTTCGCGGCTCTGGCTGTGCCTGTCCTGGTGTGATGTTTGAGCTGTCTCGTCGTTGAAAGAGTCGAGAAAGATCGTCATTACTGTACATGACATTGAAAACTTCAACCCACCTAACTGTAGGTACATAGGTACCTTAGAACGGTGGGGGGAGTCTAACTCTGTTTCGGAGACAGAGGTTTTCTATTGGGGGAATCGGAGCCCCGGCAGTGTGAGTGAGACGGCCCCTCCTTACCTCATCATCCTAACCCTTGGTAAGAACACGAGAAGAGGATAAGAGTAGGATAATCTAAGTAAACGCTAGAATATAAACCGCAGCTGGAGATTTCTTTAAAAAGAAAGAAAAACGGTAAGAATAAAAAATTAACGCAGTCCTGCTCCAATGAAGGAGGCGCTTGCGAAATATACTTAGTATGTCGCGGCCACATGATACAAATCCCCGAGTTTACTCATAGTTCAGGCATAGTATGGAACGGTATAAGCAGAACATGGACCAATCAGAGTGTATAAAATGCGAAGTAACCATTCCCAGGCCTCTAAAGTCCGGGCAGTGGAGTCGATGGGGAACTGGAGCTCACGCCCGCTAAGCTCTTCTGACAGCTTCTATTCTAGTTATGGCTGCCCCTACCGACGTCACTCAATCTACAACGCCCTACCGATCGCCCTACTTCGCGTGTACCTGCGATGATACCTCACGTAGAAAACATGGTGTTGAAACTATAATATAGCAAATAATGCGATATAAATTCGTATAATACTAAAGTTGTCAGGATAACTATCCCCAATTAAGGGAAGAGTTAAAATAAATTTGATAAATTTCAAAGAGCGAAAAAGAAGGCACCGAGAGAGGTTGTTGTTACTTATTGTTGTCAATTCAGCAACTGTACAGAAGTCGTACCTCATCTTCAACTTACAAGCCGGCTTTAACCCCGGGAACCTCGCTGGATGGAGGCACTGCTGCTAACAACTCCCTACTGCTAACCAACCAACCGAAACACTCCGATGAGGTAGGGTAGTAGCAGGATACATACATACGTAGTACCTAGCTTTACCGATAATCCCTGGACCATGACCCGTTTATCTCATCTATCTGTCTCTTTCTTCTTTTCTTAAAAAAAAAAAAGGCCTCTCGATCTTTTTATTTCTTTCGAGTTGAGCAATTCATCGCTGTTACACTTTAAACTTTCCCTGCTAGGGGCTGATATTGAAAGAATCCTATAGCTAGGTACTGTATGTGCGCCATCATCGTCTTCTACCCCGTCATGCATGCCTTATCTCTGCGTACCTACGACCAATCAGTTTGATTCGTTGACATCACACCGTACTCCTTGGAGCCTCAAAACATTCTCTAAGCTTCATACAAAATACTAACACGCCTGTACAGATTGAATCGCTAGCAAAGATGTCCTCTCTCTTCCCCTCGCTGCACGCGCTTCAACAGACTTTCGGCCCGGGAGGGCGCTCCGGCCAAGCCGGAGCTCCATCACCGTCGGCACCGACGACCAAGGCGACACCACGCCAGGCCCGTCCCGAGCTCTACAGCGCCGCATTCTCCGTCACCGACGACCCCGGCAAGAAGCTGAGCGCCGAGGCCCAGAAGGAGTTCGACAAGGCGAGCTCCGCCGTCAAGGCCAAGACGGGCCAGATCGAGCTCTACTCTCCCGGCTTTTACGCCGCTGCCACATTTGGCGGTCTTTTGGCTTGTGTAAGTGCTTAGTCGTGGTCGTTTTGACTTCATATATCCCACAGGTTCTCCGGTTCCTTCCCCTGGGAAAATCGATTACTAACATGGGGTTGTTGTTCTCTTGTTTTAGGGTCTCACACATACTGCTGTCACCCCGCTCGACCTTGTCAAATGTCGTCGTCAGGTCGATTCGAAATTGTACAAGGGCAACTTCCAGGCATGGAGCATGATCTATCGGAAGGAAGGCATCAGGGGCATATTCACCGGATGGGGACCTACACTCGCCGGATATTCGGCGCAAGGAGCGTTTAAGGTCAGTTCGCCTCCAACCTCAAGACCTTGTTATAGGATCCGGGAAGGGACCTGTTCGACTAACTTATCTGTCGTATAGTACGGATGGTATGAGTACTTCAAGAAGACGTATTCGGATCTCGCGGGTCCGGAAAACGCCTACAAGTACAAGACGCTTCTCTATCTGTCGGCCTCGGCCTCGGCTGAGTTCTTGGCCGATATTGCCCTGTGTCCCTTCGAAGCCGTCAAGGTCCGCATGCAAACTTCGATCCCGTCACCTTACACCGGTATGATGGATGGTCTACGAAAAATAACTGCCACAGAAGGCGTCGGTGGTCTGTATAAAGGTCTTTACCCCTTGTGGGGACGTCAAATTCCCTATACCATGGTAAGTTACTAGAGCCACATTGCCATTCCCCCTTTCTTGTTATTGAGCAGCGCTGACTTTGGACATCATAGATGAAATTCGCCTCCTTCGAGACCATTGTCGAAATGATCTACGACCGTCTACCAGGCAAGAAGAGCGACTACGGTAAGGGCGCTCAGACCGCCGTCTCGTTCACGGGTGGTTATATCGCCGGTATCTTCTGCGCCGTCGTCTCGCACCCGGCCGATGTGCTCGTCAGCAAGCTGAACGCGAACCGTCAGCCCGGCGAGGCCTTCGGCGCCGCCGTGGCGCGGAATTACAAGGACACTGGGTTCATGGGTCTCTGGAACGGGTTGCCCGTGCGGATCGTCATGATCGGTACGCTTACTGGTCTGCAATGGATGATCTACGTAAGTAATAAGTTAGCTGCAATTTCGTCTTGAACAGTTACTGACAGAGGGATAGGATTCGTTCAAGATTTTCATGGGTTTCCCGACTACCGGTGGAGCGGCACCCCCAGAGCAAAAGTGAGTATAGAGGTAGTTTGAGGGTTTATATGCCGTATAAAATTCCTTGGGTGGTGTGGTTGTGTTATTTGCCATGGAGCATAGCATGGCGACGGTGATGTTAGTAGGGTTGGCCAGTCATCTATCCCGCGTTCAAACATGGATGGGTGGATGGGGCGTCAACCTTCTATCAAGTTTCATATCCTTGTTTGTAAATTCTAGCAATACTTTTCTTGCGTTTTACCGGTATAGGTATATATAAGTGTGGTTTGTCCGCGAATGCGAGTTCAATATCCTTTGTTTGTGTTTTAAGGCTCTCATGAATTTCCCAACACCTCGATAACTCTCATTGAGTTATAGACTAATCAATCGGAACTTCGCTAATCGGTTTACTGACCTAAACTAGGGGAGTGTGAGTATTTATACCTCATATTCGTAGCGAGAGTAAACCTGGTCTCTTAAGCGAATCATGTATTTCAAGACTGGTGGGTTATATCTTACTCATATGGAGCTTGTAGTATTTGAATATCCTAATTCTACACTATCAAGCGACGACACGGTCATTTACGTATCGCTATATCAAGAGCTCATTAAAGCACGCCGCAGTATTTTAAGTAACATCCAATACCATGGGAGAAATTTAAACGCGATCGCGAAAAGCGTATGTTGAAGCAGCTAACCATCGAAGTGTCGATGTAACTAGCCTTGCCTTGCCTTGCCTCGCCTTGCTACTAATGTAATGCAATGCCGTGCTTATTTCGTTACCGGGTAGATACATGTAAATACATACGTCACGAAACCCTGCAAAATGGGATTCGATTGCCTGTCTCCCAACGACAAGAGACCATGCAGGATATCTGCGTACTACACTAGTACGCTTCTTGATAACATGGGGGACGATCCAAGCGGATACCTCCGTCTTCGAACATTGAAACCGGTGTACCTACCGCAATTAGTCAGAAGCTACCTACTTACAGCATTCACGTACATAGCAGTAGGGGTAGTAGGGGTAGGTTGGTAATGTATACCTCCCGTGTCCAGCGAATAGCGGCCTGGGCGAAACATCTCGTGTTGCACCGCAGCTGGTGAGCGGAATCCTCCTATCTGTCTATCTATCTAGCTATCTATCTATCTACTCCTGTACTATATGTATCGTCGAGGTCGAGTCGAGTCCTTGACCTTGACGGGTATTGGCTGTCGATGACATAGCTTCCAGGCTCCTATTATACCCCTCCGCATCCCTACCGTCGTCATCGCACATCCGCCATGTGGCTTGGGTGGGTGGGTGTGCACGCACGGGGAAGTACAGGTCTGGGTATCTGTCTGGCTGTCTGTCTGTCTCTGTCTGTCAATCAGTCAGTCGGGTCGGGTTGGGTTGGGTGGGATGCAATCAATGCAAGGCGGCGCTATCTCGGCTGCGTTAGTTTCGTTGATTCGCACGGCAATTTTTTCTTCCCCTTCACTCCTTCACTCCCTCTCTCCATCTCCATCTCCATCTCCATCTCCATATCTCTCTTGGTTACAATCTTGGCTATTGCTTGATCGTTCTCGGCTGTTGCTTGGAAACTAGGTAGGCAGGTACTCTTCCCGGTGTTGCATGCTACTGTTCTGTGCCCGAGGCTTCGTGTCCAATTATTCCTTCGGTATTACTGAGTATGCTGTTTGGAATTATCATGACTCTCTCGTTGTTGGGGTTTCACTGCAGCGCTGAAAAACGTGAGTGTGCTGTGCGCCGTCTTACTGCATTCCGGCTGTCGCGAGAGTGAGTCGCCTGTTACCTTGTCGTTTACCATTATCTTGTTGGTGAGGAGTGAGACATTGGGTGCATGCGGACGTCGCACAATCATGCGATGGTTATGGAACATTAGGTTAGGTAGTTTAGGTAGTTTAGGTAGTAAGAGAGCGTAGGTATTAATCGGATTTAAGATGCAAAAGATGTCTTACTGAGTACTCGTGTTTGGAGTTGCATGCGACATAATACAGCTTGGGTTTACATCCTGTGTAAATGATGAGCAGTATTCCATTTACGTAAATTGTACTTTAATAAACTGTTCATTCGACGGACCGATTAGTTTGCATCTGAAAACTTCAGATATTTGTATTTCTCCAGAGGGTGAGGCTTAACACTATATACGTAGTAGGCATCTTTTTAATATACAAATGACGACATTTGTTAATCTAGCAATGGCTGCCTTGTAGAAACATGGCGTGTTCTACGTACCCTATCCGGCCTAGGCCTACCAACATCCTCATATCCATCTCCAATCTTGACGGTTTCTGAAGAAGTAGTGTCCAGACTTGTTGGCGGGCTAGAGTGTGGATACCTTCGCATTCTGGCTATGGTACTGGGCATATCTTCCAGACTTCTGATGATTCCAAAACATAGGAAAGAATGCTGGATTCTCATCGACGAAGCCCATGCAGATGAGAATATTATTAATAATATGAGAGAATTGCCGCGCACAGACACTTATCGTGGAGAAAATGGGGTTGAGTTCGGTGCTCTCGTTTACCAGAAACCCGAGCACTGCCCGAGCTACTGAGTATGTATTGACCTCAGGTGTGAACATGGGGGCCATTCACAAGGATACCCCGAAAATGGAGATCGATCACGTCGCAGACCTGCTTAAATTAATCGATACCTAACATAACTGTATCTGTGAACTAGTAGATAGTGCTGATGACATGGAGTAGTAACTAGGTACTGTGGGTTGTTACTTAGGTACTTAGTATAGACATGAACATTAAACCGAACCCTAGTTTTCGGGTGAATGTTGAGAACAAAATGTTTATAATCCGATTCACTCACCCTTTCCTCTTTGGTTTTAATATGCTATCGGGCTGACTACACTGAATCATTGATTCAATGATGCGCGATGGCCCAAAGTCTCCTCACCATCGCAAAATGCACTTCGAGGGGTGGCTCAGGCTTAAAGCGGCATGGCTCAGCTGAACAACCTACCTACTTGGTATTATGATTTAGAACGGGAGAACCAACTTGGGGTTTCTTCTGGAAGGGTTCGGTATCGCAACACCGGACAATGCCGAGCCTCACGACGCGAGAATGGAGACGTATGTAACCGTAGGTTGGACCGTATAGTAAGAGACAATGGTACAGATGGGTATCCGTCGCGTTGGGACTGGTTCATTCCGTCACATCACCTAACGGGCGTACATATCAACACCACACTACCCTTTCTACCTAGCCCCAACAGTCCCCCAACAGTCCCCCGAACTGCTAGGAGCTAGCCAGCTCCGTGGATCTGACCGGGTGATCAAAGCATGGCAAGTGGATCGAGCATTACCAAGTACTGTAGGTACTGTAGCCTGTCAGGCAGACTAAGAACACCATCGTCAATACCACCATGTACGTAGTAGTCATGTAATAACAGGGCGCTGATATTAGTGTAGTACCGTCGTAGGTAGCGGGTACCTATTGAGTAGTATAGGTAGTTCACCCCTCATCCCACCGCCGTTATCCCAGACGCGTATTGTACATACACTACTGTATGCCCTAGCAGTAGTAGAGCTCGCCATAGCGATAGGAGCCTATTACGCGGTCCTGAACTTACTGTAAACTTGTTCTCCGGTCTTGTGCTGGAATAAACCCCCCAGACAGCCTTTATTATCATCTCGAGAGCATCCCGGGAATTGCCGGAGGGTGAACAAATAATGAACAAATGACTGGCCTGATGCTGTGACAGAGTCGGCGTTATCTCCTAACGGACCAGACTTCCTTTTTCAGACACGCCATGCCTATGCCACCCCTCAGCGGCAAGTCATGCTCTCGTCACATCGCCACACGAGAGCCGTAGACCTGGGAAGCCTCCTGCATATAGCGTACGTATATGTGCTGTCTGGTAGATGTAACCGCCTGGGAAAGATGCACACTTCTACTACCCTATCCAGAAATAAATCCTAGAAGAAAAGGGATGATATTTACGCTTAGCAATCGAATGGTTGGTTGGCTGGGGTTTATTTTCATGACAAGGCAACGGTCATACTTCTGGGCACCGTCCTAGGGGAAAGGGAAAGGGACGAGGTCGAGGTCGAGGCTGGTATACTGAGTATGCAGGACTTTTGTCATCAGACCAACCTTACTGACCGGTCTTTCAGTGACGAGAACGGCCAAGGCCAAGTATCGACAGTTACAGTACAAAGAAAAGAGGGAGAGGGGAAAATAGAGGGGGAGTAGACGGGGTAATTTGAAATGCGCACATGTGAGTCGTGGTCTACTAGTGTAGTATAACTGCTAACCTGGGATGGAGAGGCCTAGAAAGGGCACAGACTGCGGTATCTAAGTACGTATACGTAGTAGTACACTAGGAGGAGTCTGCTCCATGCACTATAAAGTACACTAAGTGTCTTGACTGTTGGGATCCTAGTACTGCAAGACGGAAGGGGGACCCAATAGCCTTGCTGTTTCAGCTTACCCCATCTTTTGCCCAAGACCTCGAGATTCCTACGGTGCTCCAGTAGCGCTCCAGTAATGCTCCAGTAATGCTCCAGGTGCTATCCATGTTGTAAAAACCTCTAGCGTCGCCTAATGCATGGAAGCTAAACCCCATGTTGTAAGTATCTTCTAGCGCGGAGTGCACCAACCTAGTGTCGTGCAGAGAGCGGGTGGGCGCATGTGGATGCCATTGTTGCGTGCAATACCGTAGATTATTTATGTACGCAGGCAGGCACATACTATACCTAAGTACTTACTCAGTAAGTACTTACAGCCGCAGCATGCAGAGAGATAGATAGTGGCTGCAACCGCCCTGGCCACTGCTATATCTTGATCCGGTTTACTGAGCCGGCCACTATACTCCCCCCGGCTTCATTACGCTTCGTTACGGGAGAATGAGATAGAAGGTACCATGTACACAGCTACCTACCTGTTCTGGAGCTGCGGGCATACGAACCGACTGGCCGGCGGGTCCTTTACATGACAAGGCCTCGGATCCTTTCAACATCCCTTTACTACACTACCAACAACCTACATACATTATTACAGCGGCAGCACCACAACACCCATTACGACCAATTCGTCCGCCTGCTCACTTCGTCACCTCTCTCCCAGTTCAGCTCATTCTGCACCACGCGCCCAACCCAATGAGAACCCCATCTCTGGCAATTTCATGCATTTCTAAGCGTTGCCTCCACCTCCGGATATTAGTCCTTCTCCTGTTCAATTGAGACTCATTCACGGAATAAACGCCGACTTACCAACATCTCCACTATACCATAATACACGCACGCTGATCTCGGAGCCTCTTCTCGATCGGCGCCGACAGTCGCTCGGCTCTCGAGACGAAAAAAACATAACCCAACGCGACCAGTTCTCGCGGATTCGGAGCCTGTATCGTGACCCCCTGGAGCGGCGCCTCGGGCGTCTATTTAATATAGCAATCTTATGATTGGACAGCGTCAAGCTTAGGAAGACCGAGAAATAGCTCTTCGAATGACGGCTTCGGTTGATACAGTCTGCCTCCGTTAACTCTCAGGCCGCGCGTCTCGACGCTGGTTCGCAACCTCCCCATCCAAGCTTCCCAACGTCCGACCGCACTGGGTCCGTCGCTATGGCAAGCTTTCTGAACAAGTGGAAGCCCGGTTCGGCTGTACGTTTCTTGACCTTGGAATCCCTCTTGCGGCTCACATTCTCGCGATTCGCGCCTGAAAATCTGGGCCAGAATTCTTCTGGCTGCCTAGTGCTGACATAGTTACCAAAGTCCTTGGGCTCTTCCATGAAAGATGGCCCTAAGAAGAAAGAAGAACCGGCACCCGAAGTGACCCCTTTAGAGAAGATGCTGCAGAATGCCGGCTCAATTCGGCCTGATGGAAGTGATAAGTTCTTTGGTATGGAAAATGTAAGTTTCTAAACCTCTTTGTGCAACGTTTACTGTATGCTGACAATCGACCTTTGCAGTTTGGTAACACATGGTATTGAGCGTCGCTTTCCAGCCCTTGACGCATTGCTAATATTATCCTAGTTATTGCAACTCGATCGTTCAAGCTCTTTTCTATACGACCGCTTTTCGAGAACAAGTGCTAAATTTCCCCCCACTGTCGCCTTTGGACACGCCGAACGGTACTCGACCCAGGGTCAATGTACAGATTAGAGCACCAAACACCAATGCCAATGCGCAAACGGATGCAAATGGTAAAAAGAATCCCAACGACAAGCGGCCAGCGACCTCTGGCCCTCCTCAGCCAGGGCAACCAGTGAGACCAGAAGACAAGCCGGATACTCCCGAGTACAAGAAGAAGCAAGCAATGTTGAAAGGACCTATTGTAGAACTAACAAAAGAGAGCGGTAACGCCTATGGGATGGAGGAATGCACGTTCACGGGACTAAGAGACATCTTTATGGCGTTGGTTGAAAGTAATACTCGTACGGGGGTACTCAGCCCACAACGATTCCTCGAGATCTTCAAGCGCGACAACGAGATGTTTCGAAATTCTATGCATCAGGATGCTCATGAATTCTATGGCCTCGTACTCAATGATATCATCGCCAATGTTGAAAGCACTGCACAGCGTTTGCTGAATTTCGAGGCGGAGCACGTCGTAGATGGGATGACGGACGATCTTAGAACGGCTTTAAATGCGGTAGCCAAAACGACAAGCAACGGAACGAACTCTCCTGGCACAGGCTGGGTACATGACATATTTGAAGGGCTTTTAACTTCCGAGACGAGGTGCCTAACCTGTGAAACAGCTTCTCAGAGAGATGAAACATTTCTGGATCTGTCGATTGATTTAGAAGAGCATACATCAGTGACGTCTTGTCTGCAAAAGTTCTCGGCTGAAGAGATGCTTTGCGAGAGAAACAAATTTCATTGTGATCATTGTGGGGGTCTTCAAGAGGCTGAAAAGCGCATGAAGATTAAGCGACTACCCAAGGTACTAGCTCTACACTTAAAAAGATTTAAGTACACAGAAGACTACAGTCGATTGCAGAAATTGTTCCATCGAGTAGTATATCCCTATCAACTACGGATGTTCAACACAACAGAGGATGTCGAGGACCCCGACAGGCTATATGAACTATATGCTGTTGTTATTCACATCGGCGGAAATGCGTATCATGGACATTACGTCTCAGTTATCAAGACCGAAGACCGAGGATGGCTTCTATTTGATGACGAAATGGTAGAGCCCGTCGACAAGCATTATGTGCGCAACTTTTTTGGCGACAAACCAGGAATGGCCTGTGCCTATGTTCTCTTTTACCAAGAGACTACCTTGGAAAAGGTCCGAGCGGAACAAGAGGCGGAAGGTCTAGAAGAAGTGAGAATAGTCAGTGAAAAGGCAGGTGTTGCCCAAGAAAATGGACCAGGGAACGGTACCCCCGACGGATTATCAAGACAAGTCACCCTCCCAAATGGACCTGCGGACGACCAAGACGGGCTCACCAATCCAGAATCCTCTGCGAAAGCATCAGACCTCACTCGAAGCCCATCGAATAGGATAGTAGTTCCATCAGCCGATGAAAATATACCACCGGTTCCTTCAATACCTAGGACAAACACAGTCAAGTCATTGAAAGAGACTAAGAAGGAAGCAAAGGCGCAAGAAAAGGCCCGAAAGCAGGCTGAAAAGGACGAATGGAAAGCCAAGAAGAAACAACGAGAGGATTCGTATTCCCGGTTACGCGAAGCGCGTAGAACAGAAGAAGCCAACTTCAAGAAAGCCCTAGAGGAAAGCAGAAAGTCGGCAGCCGAGGAGAGAGAAAGGCAGAACGAGGAACACGATGATGTCCCGGCTCTAAACAGGGGAGATAGGGGCAGCAAGTCGATGTCTAGGAAGAGTTTCGGGTTTTTGAGGGCAAAGAGGGACAGCATGGAGGCTTCAGACAGCAGTCAGAACGGCGAAAACACAACGCAGGTGCAGCAGCCTCCGGCCAAGCATGAGCCTTTCAAACTCCGAAAGAGCTTCAGCTTTGGAATGGGGCGCAAGAAAAGCATGAAATTTCCGTAGCTTGGAGAGAGGAGACAGCTCGACTGTCGTGACTTCGAACCGGAGAGCTGAACCATATGCGTTCATGGAAGAGGTGCTGTTGCGAATAGAGCATATCGCATTTGTATCTTTGGCATTTTCGGGAGTCCGGGGATCGTCTAAAAAAAACAGAGGGTCGACACAAGGTTCCGTCATAGAAATATTCGCGAAGATTAGCGGCCGATACTACATACAGTCTAGGCAGCGTGCTTTTGGACGATGGTTTTGATGAAGATGAATTGAATACCAGCGCTGCAATTGTAATTGGGCTATCTACAACGATGTTTTTGAAAGCATGGGAAGTGGGGGTCTTATTGTTCGCTGTACAATAATATCATTACCAGGTATAAAGTACTAATTCAATGGGCTCGTGGCATCTATCGTGGGTGCTGGGTAGCCAAACAACCCGATTCATGCGAATATAAGACTTCTCTCGTGTGCGGGCATTTGCCCGATGCGTGTGAGTGTTTGTGGATTATGGATTGTGATGATTCCCTCCGTAGCTATGGCAGCTAAGAAATATGCAAGCAGAAGGTATCGACCTAGGTTTAAGCCATTACTTGCTGGTTGATACACGCGCGGTTTTCGCTTTGCCTTACTTAGACACAGCCACATATTGCGCCTTTTGGACCCGGAGGATATATATATATGCCTTCTCAAGATATATCATAACGCCCGCCTTGTGATAACTGAATGGCCTCCTTAAAACCTCTCGCATGCTTGCCACCGACTAATTCCGGGATGATTTCATGCCCGCAATGTAAACATCCAATCCAGCCGTTCATCCCAGCACCAGTTCGTAGATGATTATCAACGTGTTTGTTAATATTAGCGGGACTAGAGGTCATCAGCGTGTTATTCTTGGTCAGGAGTCTGTCTGTCTGTCTCCCTTCATGTATTCATATTCATCTCCCTTCGCGCCATATCACCCGCGATAGCTAGCTCGGTAGAAGAAGAAGCAAGGGGGAGAGAGAGAGAGAGAGAGAGAGATCACACGTACTCCTCATAAGCGTCCGTACGCTTGCTAGTAGGTTGATCGCTTTCGCTCTCATGCTCTGGGTATCGGGACCTGTGCCGAAGGCGGGATCGTACGAGGCTGAGGAGAAGTTGACTGTGGCCTGGGAGTTAGCTGGCTGATGATGGTCACGATCGCTTTGGTTTATCTTGGACGCAGGTGGGGGCGGAGGTGGGAGCGGCGTTGCGAGAACGTACTGCGCGCTAGAAAGCGGTCCTCGGATAGGATTGCGAGGGCATTGGTGAGGAGGACCAGTACTGCGATAGCGTTAGTGGGCTTGGTTGGTCTTCTGTGGGCGGTTGTCTGGATTGCGCGGGGAGGTAGGAGGGACTATGTACCGTAGATGAGGTTGCCGATGAGCATCATCTTGTCGGCGCGGTGTCTCGCGACATGCGAGAGGATCCGTCTAAATGCGGAATGTGCTGGGGGTTCGTATCGCGAATGTATGTCGTCGGCTTCGCAGGCAGAGATGAATATCTGTTAGTGTCGTGAGAGTGCGACGCTACTTCGATGTTGCCAGCTCATGCTGCACTCAGGCCAGGTGTCGACGGGCGCTTGTACAGTACCAATGCTCGACGTCGCTTGGTACGTACCTCTTGCTAGACATTTTAGTAGACTAGTGCATGCAGCCTAAGAGAGGTACGTACCGCGTATGGGTCAGGGTGACGTAAAGTTGGACCAATGAGCTTGTCCACAGCAAACTCTCCCTACCTACTAGGTAAAGAGACCAGCTTGTTGTCGCATTTGGTCGAGGGCATTGCACTAACACGAAACTGCTGAGGAACGATATTGGGTGAAAGAGGATTACGACTCACTATTGAGGAACGGAAATGCAAAATCATTGACTGACCTTCGTGTAGGGTCCTTGATCGCCCTTTGCAGGAGGGGTTGACTTAATTGGCGGGAGAAGACCTAATCTAATCATACGCCGGGCGTGAGCTATTCATTGCGACCAGCGATAGGCAAAATGGGGAACGCCATTGGTGAGATGAAACGATCAAGATCGAGATAAATGGTTACTAGAATCATAAGCTAACTAAACGGTATTCTAGATACTTTGTTGTCGCTGTCAATCCCAGCTCTCGTCATCATACATCTGGTTGTGGCCCCTTACACCAAGGTCGAGGAGTCTTTCAACATCCAGGCCACACATGACATCCTCGCATACGGCACTCCGACGAGGAATGTCTATGAGCAGCTTTCTTCTCGCTATGACCATTTTGACTTCCCCGGCGCCGTGCCGAGGACCTTCCTCGGACCCGTCTTTCTGGCCGGCATAAGCCAGCCCTTGATCGCGCTGGTTGGCTTCCAGCATGCGCAACTCATCGTGAGAGGTCTTCTAGGCTTGGCCAATTCCGCAGCCCTGCTAGTCTTCAAGTATAACCTTGAGAGAGCCTTTGGGAGGTCGACAGCGAGGTGGTACACTATGCTGCAAGCCAGCCAGTTCCATATAATGTTCTATGCCTCAAGGCTACTTCCGAATATGTTTGCGTTCCCTCTTAGTATGTCACCTAGGAACCTCTGCATGTGGTTGATATCTACAAACTAACGCATAATAGCAACTCTGGCTTTTTCGCAGCTCATTCCACATCCGGATCCGAGGAAGCAAGGTGTTCGTTACAAAGTCGCCATTGCGCTCTTGACCATGGCCACAGCTATTTTCAGGTCCGAGTTGGCGATCCTCATGGTGACCGTTACCCTTTACGGCTTGATCGTACCTTGTATCTCTCTTACTCAAGTCATCCCACCTTTCCTGACTTTCTTTGCCCTTTCGCTCCTCATATCAGTGCCTATCGACTCCTACTTCTGGCAGAAGCCCTTGTGGCCAGAGCTCTGGGGCTTCTACTACAACGCTGTGTTAGGCTCTTCCTCGGAATGGGGGGTCTCCCCTTGGCACTACTACTTCACATCTGCCCTACCCAAGATCTTGATGAACCCTCTAAGCTCAACGGTTCTCATACCATTCGCACTTTGGAATTCGGGGACGGCGAAACAGGCACGCGCGCTTGTCGTACCTAGCTTGCTTTTCGTCACCATCTATTCTATTCAGCCGCACAAGGAGGCACGCTTCATCTTCTACGTTGCGCCTCCGCTTACTGCAGCCGCCGCCTTAGGCGCCGACTACGTCTTTTCCCGGCGGACTAAGTCGCTCGTGTTTGCGTCCGCGTCACTGGTGATCGTGGGCTCGGTCCTGGTGTCCTTCGCCATGAGTACCGCCATACTTATCATCTCGTCTCTCAATTACCCCGGAGGCGAGGCGCTCGCTGCGCTCAAGGACCTGGTGACGTCTTCCTCGTCTCTAGATATTCAGACGGCTTCAGTGCACACAGACGTCCTCTCCTGCATGACAGGAGTGACGCTTTTCGGCCAGCATCCCCACTGGCCCCAACCCGACTCCTCCTCCCCTTCCTCCATTCACGACGACGTCGCACCCGCCGTGTCCTTCGCCTTCGACAAAACCGAGGACGAAAGCACGCTGCGGAACCCACTCTTCTGGGAGAAATTCGACTACGTCCTCGCTGAAGACCCCGGGAAGCCCCTCGGGCCCTGGGAGACGATTGGCGTTGTCGAGGGATTCGCTGGGTTTGAGGTCCTTAAGCCTGGGAGTTCCCATAACGGAGATGTGGAGAGTGGGCATGATCGGATACTTGGACGAGGAGCTGTGCTTGGGAAAGTTAAAGAGATTGTTAGGAAGACTACTGGTGGCTGGTGGATTGGTCCGCGCATGGAACCTCGTGTGCATATTTTGCGGAAATTGAGAGAGGGCGAGGCTAGGAAGGCTGTTACGGCTTAATGCTGTTTTTTTTTTTTTTAACTGCATATCTATCTAGCTGTCTATCTAGACGTCGTTCTTCGCGTTGTGAGGTGCAGGTGGCTTTTGTTAACTTGTATATCAAGGGTTGTATATCAAGGGTAGTATTCCCCTTACTCCTCACCGACTCTCGTCTTGTGTTTCTTTCGCTGTCTTTCTCTTCTAAGTGATTTTTGTCGATCAAGCCCGTAGCTTTTGTGAGGAATAGGGCAAATCCTTGTTAACGGATATGATGTATACAAGCTATGTGATATGCGGAAAGCGAACATGTTACCTCGTGCGAGGAATATTGAATACACAAACTCGGAATTAGGTACAAACCCCGCCATTTAATATATCACCAACATCACCATTGGAGGGAAAGGGTCAGACAGAATCTGACGCCCCGAGCCGGGTAGGACCATGCTGCATCACGTGGAGGCCAGCATTGGCCGTTGGGGGCCAACGTCGTGTAGCCACCCCCATGATGATTGACTTTCGGATAGTCTTGCCGAGAGACAGACAGACAGACAGGGTTCTAGACTCGGATTTGCTATTCTTATTACTTGGCTTCTTCTCATCGACCTACCATAATAGGTATCATAAATCGAGGCTAGCCTGGGGTAAGAAGATCCATTATTATGTGAGTAAAAAAGTAGGCATACTACGTATTGGGGGCATAGCCTCGTGCATAGCATATTGTTGTTATGTGCTTGGCTCTGGGTCGGTGTACTATTTTTATGTGCTGGGTAGGTAAGGGAGATGTGCATGCTGCATATCACGATTGGAACTGCCAGGTGATCCACTATTTACTGTATTTTTTCGCCCAGCCTGCAGTCATATGGCAGGCTTACTTACAGTAGGTGGTCCTAACATTCTCGGTAGCACTCGACCCGCATGGCGAAATGTGCTCGTTATGCAAGGGAGACGTGATGACGGGTACTATTAATACAACAAACAACAACAGCACACTCGGGTGGTGGGTGGTATGGTGATTCAGTTATGTTTGGGTAATCTCGGTTTTGATGAAGCTTCGTTGCATTGAATTCTCTATTGCATCGTTGTAACTTTATTCTTGCAGCGCCGATGGTCGTTGAGTAGCGTCTCTACACAGACCATGATGAAAAGCCTCTCTGCCCCACGTTTTCCTCTTCGGGTAGGTAGTATACCCACCTTAAAGAGAGGGAGCCAACAGAAAAGACCAGGTATAAAGTGGGTAGAGGAGAAAAGGCCCCACACCCCTGAGATAAACGTGGAGTTGATTACAGGGATTGTGGACAAGGGTTTAGGCGCCTCTAGCGTGTGAGGCCGAGCTGAACCCCTGAAAGATGGGCTTCGATACCGACTACGCCATTTGAAGATCAGGCGACTGTGAGACCCATTGTGCCGGTTGAAATCGAGCCCTTCATTTGTCCTGGGAACTTTGATAGATAGGCAACCTGCTGCATTGCACACACCACTTCGCGGGTGATCAGCGATTAGGTTACAGAAATTTCTGCGCTGCTTGAGACACCTAAGCCCAATGATGTCAGCGATGCCAGATTTGAGACAGAACTGCCACCTTGTCTGATCTAAATAAACTCTATCTGGTCTAGTTTAGTCTAGTCTAAAATAGGTAGTGTATACTAGTGTACTATAGTTAAAAGATCTACGAGACTGTAGGGGTAGAATGTGGAACTTGGGGAACCCATAGGCCCAGATAAGAATTGCACCCATGTCCTTCGGGACACAACCATAATTGGTACAATGGCGAGAGCTGCAGATTCGAACTAGTCCGGCGCTAAATTTCCCACTGCGGTACCTATAACACGAAGCCTACGCCACATACGCCACAAAAAAAGAGCGAATAGCGAACATTAGATCGAGAGTTTGAATACGACGATGAGTATGCTAAAGTCTGCTACCTAACCGTCCACATTGAGAGGTTAAACGTGGTTTATACCGTGGCGGGAAGAACCTGGGACACAGCTACGCATATGGATCAAATGTTAATTAGAATTGAGTATCAGGTTTCGCCTTCGGGGTCTTTCGGCGAGGGAGTTTGGCCGAGTGTAGGGGTAGAATGTGGAACTTGGGGAACCTATAGGCCCAGATAAGAATTGCACCCATGTCCTTCGGGACACAACCATAATTGGTACAAGACCAGCAAATACGGTTTTTATGTGTAGATTGAATGTAGTTAGTTTTATATAGTTATTTCTGTGACAGTATAAATCTGAAACTGAGTCGCCTAAGCCCCTAATCTAGGCTTCCCCGGCTCCCCTGTTCAATTGTTCACGCAATTGTAGTATTGGCTAGAATTTGCTTTACGTGACCTGCATGCCCAATACGAAAGGCATCATTCTAGAAACGCAGCCCTAACGCTTGTATATCTAGTAGTATAGACATCTAGGTTGTTTGGAGTGCATGTGACATTTTATTGAAGCTACGTACTATTGAAGCTGCTCGGTATGTGTTGATGTAAGTATAAACACATTACCAAAGAACATTAGAGAGACTGGAGAGAATCGTGCCATATCTCTTAGGTTTCACAAGTCACGGCTATTCAGCGCCATTGGGGGATAACCCAAGCCACTGCCATGAGGCTTGCAGACGTTCATGACGAATTTCACCTTACCTTCTATATATATGTATTGTGGGGAGGTGTTGGTAGTCGGGCTCGTATCAATGTATTAGCGGGAGAGAGAAAAAAAGACGAAAAAAAAAGATGAAAAGTATTACAGTTCTGGTTATCAGGACCCAATGAAAAATGTCTCTGTTTGTATGCTGATCTGGCGAGCCCGAAGCACTAAATCATGCTGAAATTTGTGTTGCTTCCCCTTAACTTCAATACGGCGCACTGGCACTATGGTAAGTACCTCGGTAGGTATATTATGATGGATGAAAGCCCCCTAAGTACTACCCAATTCGGTTTAAAAAGTCGCTATATTTTTAATTTTGAGACAGAAACGCTGGCGCACGTACCGCATCCACCCCGATTCCATCTCACTGCTGTGCTTGCAGTGTTTTACCCTACGCTACCTTACACTACCAAGGTACAGTCCAAGTCCATCACCCCACAGCCGATCTAGTGTATGTTTAGGTTTACTGTTACTGTACTTGATCATCTCCCAAAACAACGGCAATAGTCCAAACTAGCGAAACTCAATTCTGTAAATAAACAATTCGTCCATTCCATCAACACCTCATCGCCGCAATTCACAGCCAAAACACCTCCAACCCACTGCCTGATTACCCCTCCATCACCAGCCCTAGCTGTGGTCGGCGGCTACTTGCTACTTGGCGAACCCGGTGCTGTACGTGGGGAGGGCAGCGCTAATCAGGAGCACGAGCACGAGAGCAGCAAACAACACACCGGAATTTGGTTTCTGCTTTGTACAAGACCCAACCCAGCAATTCCCGACATACTTGAGACTACCTCGCATGCATCTACAATTCTAGGTACCAGCTGCCTTGCGCCCTCACCGTCTACTCAGCCGATATGGAACATGATATCAACCCCGCTGCCGATGGTGGTCGCCGGCGAGACCGCCTGATGGGCAAGTTGTTCAAGCCGCGGGACAGGAAGATGACCAGCGAGGAGAGCGCAAACGAGATCTCAGACTTCTTGGGCACTTCAGACAGACTGCAGGTTACACACCCTCCACCGAGACCGCCTCCCTTCCAGAACACGGGCCCCCCGACTCTGGCTCTCGACACGTCCAAGGCAAGCCGCTTCACCAAGGCCGCCAACTACGTGACCTCGTCGCACTCGCAGCAGAGTCTTCCTTTTCGTACACAGTCACACAGCCCACCACGCCCACGGAAACACCACAAGGGCTTGACCGTTCGTTTCGCTGATACCTACCCCGACATTATCGGCGAGGGCGGTGATGAATGCGAGACTGCTGTCGCTGAGATTGGCAAAAGAAGGCGGCCCAAGCCCGTGCCTATAGTAAACCCTGCTCCGCCTGCGAAACAGGCAAGCCAATACGGAAGGCAGGTTAGCTCTTCGAGAGATGACAGCAGGGGCGACGACGATTTTGTGCCCGCTCCTATACGGCGGACACAGACGGGGTTCTCTACGAAATCAGATATTGAGCGTAATAATTCTACAACTTCGGTCTCGCGCCCTCCACCCGAACCTCCCAAGCAAAGCGCCATTCCTGCCGGAGAGCCTGTACCCTCCCGTTTTCTCGATACCAATAATCGGCACGATGAGGACCGTCGTTCCTTCATCGAAACCCACCAACAGGAACAAAGAAGAGCCGAGGGCATGGCGTTGGCCGAGGCCATACGCTCTGCAAATAATAGTGCTCATCCCGACTGGGACGACCATGTCTCGTCTCCTGAGTCTACCTATGACTCCCCCCCTCGTGTTCGACAGCAATATTCGGCCAGGGCTTCATCTCCACGCAAGGAGCCACCCTCCCCCGTGGCGAGTGAGAAACACTCTCGGTCCCCCATACCTCCACCGTCATTGGTGGAATCCGTTTCCTCCATGCTACGTACTCAATCTACAAGATCCCCTTTGACCCCGCCTGAGAAAAACCCAGCTAGAAAGTCTCCCCTTCCTCGCCAGGACCCCGCGCAGACGGCTTCCATGAAGTCACCCTTACCACCTCTAAACACTGATCAACTTCCCGACTTCAATAACGATTCATATAAAAACCAGAGGAGATCACCCGATGAGCTAAAAATCAGCACTGATTATTCTAATGATAGCCCCCCCTCAGCGTATTTAAGTTCTGTACACTCAACTTCCGACGCGTCATTTAGATCGACACCCATCAATCAAAATCCTGCATCGCGTGGCTTTCCTATAAGTTCAGTTGAGAGAACGAAGTCTTTGCATGATGTTGTGGTTGCGGCCGGAGATGATGCATTTGAGACCTTCATCGCCCGTACAAATCACTTGTACGAATTATTTCGTTTATATGCTGAACAACAGAAACCATTGGACACCGCTCGGCCGGAGGATGTGAGTCGAGCGTCTCTTTGGTGGTTTCTGAAAGGCAGAACGTCATTAGAGACGGTCATTAGGAACCGTCCGAAAGACCCCGACGAAACCCGCCATTTAATCGCACGTTACCAAGCATATACGGACTTGGCAAAGGGCTACTGGCTGACCGAGATTGCCCTCCCTGAAATTGCAGAAGGGAAATATAGCCCGATGGATGGAGAGTTAGGGGATGTGAGACAAGTTCTAATATCCAACTTGCGGAAACTGGCCATCTCCATGAAGAGGAATGGATTCTTACCACCCGACGAGCCTTTCCTTCCACAGACAATGGATAAGTCTATATGGATAGAATATCCGTCCCTCAGCCAGGACATAATTGGACTGCTTAACGGAAAGTGGGGGTCGATGCTGTCTGCCACACAGCAACCCACCCGTTCAATGGAGGCACTAGATGCATTGCCCATTGGCGATACAAGCAAGTATTTCATGTATACGAGAGTCAGTGTGGACGCGTACCTTATGGAACAAGGCATGGAGTCTGCGCAAACTTACTTTCCCTGCATGCTCTCTGTGGTTCGATCACCAGAGGAGCCGAATTTGAACTTTGTTGTTGCAAGCCAGAATGGGAGCGTCTCTCTACGAATCCAGGCCGATAAGAAGGCTGGTCCAAGTTGGCACAGTGTGAAATGGAGACCGGACAGCTACTCTATCGAGATCAAGATACCAAGAGGCTTTTTACTTGCGATTCAATGTTCCCAGCAAGATTTCAAGGTCCTATGGGGTATTTTCGATTTCAGCAACAAGGTGCAGGGCTATCTATATCCACGACAGGATGAAGTGGTCGCACACAGCATGATGCTCAAGGGGTTCCATTACTTTGACGCTAATCCACAGGGCAGGACATTTCCGAAAGAAGCCGTGGGTCAGTGTCAAGTAGCTCTCTTCGAAAAGCTTTTGAAAGAAAACAGTCCGACCGGACCCCGAACTTTTCATCGTGGGTTCAGACTTGCCGTGGTTACAGGGCCAAGGACCCGGACACTTAGCGGAGTCTCTCACGCTTTCCCACCGCAGCTTCCCGTTCAGTTCGCCATGTTGCGTGGTGAACAACGAGCCCCACTTCTCCAGTTGGAATTCAATACTGGCAAAGACCGTGGTCGTATGGTCATGTCATTTGCGGACGAGCAGGAGCGTGAAAAAATGTTGAGACTAATTAGTGGAAGCTATGTCCATCACGATGAAGAGGTTGTGACGGATGTACCACTGGAAGGTATGAATATATCGGAAGGACTCACCGATATCAAAGGTGGGTTTGCGGCCACTCAACGATTACCGTGGCAGCGGGCTCGCATAGTCAATGATAGATATGCCGGGGAGGTCCCGCAGACAGTATTAGCAGAGAAGCTGAGGATTGAGATCGACTCTGTGGATAAGACGGGCGTTGGCATTGTTAGCACCATCACGGACCGCGTAAATGTTGCTCCAGGGGAGCTGAAGTTGAGACTGGGTACCAAGGACATCCTGACTCTCCAGGTGCTGCGACAGCCACAGGTCGACCTCACCGTTTCGCTTCTCGAAACGAGCGTTGCAAAAGAATGTCCCCGCGAGTTTTCTAGTCTTCTGAATTCCATCCAGGGGAGCTCGACGGTGCGGACCTACCGCTTCCCCAGTTTCAAGGATCTACACGCTTTTCAACTAGGGCTTACCGGGTATTCGGTTCTTTTCGACGGGATAGCTGCTAGTCTCAACATCTCGCGGAGAATGATGGTGGTTCCAATCCACAAGAAATGGGAGGCAGGTACGACTCGCATTCAGGTAGTGCAGCAGGAGAAGACGGTTCAATTGCTCGCCTTCTTCGAAGATTGGCACCACGGCCAATGCATGGGGTTCGTCCTCAAGGGTACGGACGTCTTTGAATGTTTCAGTCGAAACGGGAAAGCCGGGTTGAAGCTAGCAGATGCCAAATTTCCGCTTCCGAAGGTTCCGGTGGATGGCTCGTCAAATACCGATGATATGGCTTTCTTGTGCTTGGATATGCCTGACTTTGCTGGGGAGCATGACGATATTACTATTCTCTTCGAAGACGGTCATGGTAAGTATTGTTCCTAAAGTATGTGACATCCGGATGAGCTAATGAAGTGAGTAGAGCGGGATCGTCTTTGCTCCGTGTTACCGGCTCCAGTTAAAGGATCACGAATTAGTAAAGTCAAATGAGGTTAGAGTATTAAACGACGATATGAAGATATGAGTAGAGATGTAAGAGTGTTGGATATCGTCCCTATGAGAGGACTCGACATCCTTATAGCCTAGGGCAATGTGTGGGACTGCGCTCGCACCGATGGAAAAAAAAAAAAAAAAATCTATGTGCGAAGTGACTCTAATACAGAGGGATGAGAGATAGGTTAAAGGCATGGATACGGCCGAGGACTTGTTCAGAGGTGATTCGAGCCGTGGGTTGAAGAGTCCTTTACGCTTGCTGGTCTAGCTAGTTCTAGCATTGCCGAGAAACGTCTTGAAAAAAGAAAGATAACATGACATCAAATACAAGAATTTATTGATTGATGGAATTGAAGAAATAGCGAGAGATAGTGAGAGAAAAGAGGAAGACTGCATCTGCCCCGTCCTCCACTGCTAGAAACGCCTATTCATGATGAACAATGGAAATGAAAGGCAAAGCGAGGCAAAGCAGGCAGGCAAATAGGCAAATAAGAGGTATTGAATCGTGCATGTTGAAATCAATAGCTCTTCCTTCACTACGCGGCCATTACCAGGCTAGGCTCGGAGGCTGACGCGTGAATACGCGGACTTGGGTGTATTTATTCCAGATAACTACATTGGTACTGTATCTCTTGTTGCTTATTACCTTCCTACGTCCGCCTGGCTTTGTGCCGACGGGTTCCTGGGGAAGCCCGCTCGTTTCTCACTGAGTATTTAGGTATGGCGCTGGATGTGCTATGTATGTGCTTATACTGCTGCCTGCTATCCCGGTCTTTCTCTGTTTCTACTCATAAGGTTATGTAAAGGGGATGGTTTACGTCATTCCCGGTCTAGCTGCTTCTTAGCCATAGTCAGGCAGTCAGCCAGGTCGGGTTTTTGGCGCACACGATTTTGAGTGATTGGTCCTGCTCTGTTCCTTTCCTCTGCGGGTCAAGTCAGGTCACAGCTGCTGCTCCTTCTCTGCAATTTTTTATCCTCGTTATTACGCCGTACTTGGGTACTCCTTTTTCGTATTTGTTTTAAGGAGGCCGAGGTTGACGACGATTGCTTATGCTATTTGTTTCCGCGTATAGCTAGGCTGGGTAGACGGGGCTCTGTCTAGGGAATTATTGTGTGTTGTAACTCGGCGACAACACAAGTTTGGACTAATAGCCGCGAATGAATTCGGTGCAACCCCACCATTTAAGTAAGGGGTAGATACTGTACTTGGGTAGGCGGGGAATTAATTCCATGCATGCAGGGAGAGGTAGTCTGTATCCATTATCACACTTCAGAGATGAGCTTTTTTTTTTTAGTGTGCCTAACCTACGCAGTGCTGAGCACCTAGTTCAAGATGGCAACTAGCATGTAAAATAAGCACATAGTTATTGCCCAAGTGAATATTTTTATTGTTGAGAGTCACCCTGTTGTGTGTTTAAATACCTACTAAGTAGATAGAATACATACGTATAGGTAGTCTATTAGGCACGACTAGTAGCGGCTGCTACCTTAAGAGTAAGAAATGGAGCAGCAGTTACCAACTCAACGGAACCATATGTCATTCCTTCCTTCCTCTCCCTTCACTCAACCCCTCCACTAGCCAGGTGACTTACAGCGGGACTCTCCGGTGAGGTCATCGGGATCCGCGCAATCGATAAACACAGCCCACCTGAGCTGGGACGAATGAGCTAATGGGCGATCGGTGCCTCCTAACGTTACCTGCCTACCTAGGTACCTACAAGCTTCCCGCTAGCTTGACGACGTTATTAGGTACAAAAAGTAGCCCGCAGGGAGGGGTTCACTGCCTGTCGTCGTTATTACACTTTCGCAAACCTACATGAGAAAGCCTCCTATTCTCGCAGCCTTTCTCGCAGCCATTCTCCGTTTTCCGCCTTGAACGTCTCTCTTTCCCGCTTGCCTCTAAAGTCTCCAGGTTAGGATCTGGATGTGATTCTCCTCGCTTCCGCACCCTAAACATAGCAAGCAAGCAAGCAAGAAGAACTAGCACGATACATCTCGTATTACAACAACGATATGCACGGCTCCAAAATTGCGTCGGGCCTGACCCGTCGCCATAGGACACATTCTAATACCAGTACGAATCCATAACCTACTCGCCGACTATTCGCAACCACCACGACCCATTGGCGCTGACTGTATGACTCTACGTAGGTAGCAAGTCGTCCGGGAGCGTCGACGACGTGGACGACGATACCAGCGTCATGGAACCCGATCAGGGAAACGGTTTGTCTCTTCGGTCACCTCGTCACAAAAAGACGTTACAGAATCTCCAAGCGCTAACCACCCAGCTCAGTCCTCACCCACATCATCTCTCAGCTCCGACCAGGCGCCGATCTGAGTCGCGTTGTGCTCCCCACCTTCATTCTCGAGCCGCGAAGCATGTTGGAACGAATCACCAAGTAAGGACAACCCGCCTTAAAAAAATGATAGGATTTGAGCGAGCAAGGCTGACGCAGTGTTTTTCTCTCTGCCCATAGCTTCATGTGTCATCCAGAGATGCTTCTTTCTATACCTGAAATGGACGATCCCGTCGATCGGTTCGTCTCTGTCGTTAAGTTCTACTTGAGTGGCTGGCATATCAGACCTCCGTAAGGCCCTCTTTCTGCCTCCCACTCCTGTGTCTTTGCAACTCTCGAGGGCACCTAACTTACAATGAGGCAATAGTGGTGTGAAAAAGCCTCTGAACCCCATCTTAGGCGAGGTTTACTCTTGCTACTGGGACCTACCCGATCGGAAGCGCGCATACTACATATCTGAACAGACCTCACATCACCCTCCTAAGTCGAGTTACTTCTATATGGCCCCTGACCACCATATTCGCATAGATGGTACCCTGAAGCCTAGGAGCAGATTTCTTGGTAACTCAGCTGCTAGCTTGATGGAAGGTGTCGCCGTTTTGAGCCTATTGAACCGAGGGCGGGATCGACGCAGGGGGGAGCGATAGTATGTCCCAAATGATTGTAGCAAGCTCTTACCTCCAGGCTAACACTTCTCTCCAGTTGGCTTACACAGCCGAATATGTACGCCCGAGGCATCCTATTTGGGAACATGAAGTACGAGTTAGGCGATCACAGTGTAGTACGTTGCCCCGAGTTGGGTCTTACTGCCGATATCGACTTCAAGGTAAAGGGGTGGGTCGGTGGCACGTATAACGCGATAGGAGGTACTATAAAGGACGAGAAGACTGGTCAGACATTATTTGAACTTTCAGGCCTTTGGAGTGAAGAAATGTACATCAAAGACCTAAGAGTAAGCCAGTTCTGATATATATTCCAACAAACGCACGGGTTTCCTAGGGCTGACTATGTTATAGAACGGCAAAAAGGAAATGTTCTTCGACGCTAGGAAAGTGAAGCCGTCGAAGCCAAAGGTCAGACCCATAGAAGAGCAGCATGAGCACGAGTCACAGAGGCTATGGCAAAAGACAGCACGTGCAGTCAAGGACAAGAATCACGAACTCGCTACAGATGAGAAGACGAAGATTGAAGACACTCAACGAGAAGAAGCTGCTAAAAGAGCATCGGCAGGTGTTGAATGGCATCCGCGACTTTTCAGGCCAGTCAAACCCGAGGTAGACGGCCAGGACGAAGACATGGAAAAGCTGGAGTGGATTATCAATGCGACAATGTGAGTTAGATTAGATTTGTTTATCTGATATTGGCTGATTTTTGCGAATAGCGACGGGGATACGCCCAAAAAACAGGCTGAACAGATTATGGGCATCTACCCTATACTAGAAGGTCAGGTAGCCCATGAACGAGCCATACCGCCTCACCATGTGTCTCCAAGCACTGTCAAAAAACCCTCCAACGATAATGGGGGAGACTTGATCGACTTTGGACAGAGTGACGAGCCGATCCCAGTGAAAACAGAGCCATTAGCAAAGACCGGAAGATTCCCCTCGTCTGATATCAGTAATCTGTTAGAAGCTACCGGCCAGAAGGCTGATGGCCCTTTGATTGACTTCACGGGAGACTTGAAAGAGAATCTACCTACGGAGAAAGCAAAAGTACCTCAAGGAGTGAAGAGATCAGAGACCGAGGAAAGCAATGATGACTTTTTCGACGCTGAAGAATAATATGGAACGTATGGATCGCTCAAGATACCAAGCTAGCCATCTGCAACTCGGTATCCATTGAAGATCAAGTAACTTACGATGTAAGGATTTTCGATTGAGAGGGGGCTGGGAAAGAACAACGACGTGGAAAGTCGAGCAAAGATGAAGTACATCTGAAGCAAGATACCTTGGAGCTATTGTTAGTGTGTGACACACCAAGTCCTTGCGTTCCGATATCTAGATGTGGGAGGCGGTAAGGGGTAAAAATGGAAAAGAGGAGCAGTTTGCTTGATTTTTTTTTGACGATCTATGCGTATATGATAGGGCATTTTAAGACGTCATGATAGAGTTATTCCGAAGGAGAGACGGATGCTCAGGCATCGTACAGGTTATTTGGAGACGTGAACTGGCCGCGAGACGCTGTATATACCCACTGTCGCTGTGCAATATTATACAATTCACTATACATATATCTATGCTTCTTTCAAGAATATTTAGATGAAAGGTTAGGTAAGTTGTCGTTGTTAGTAATACAGTTATATTTTGGTATTAGTGACATAGAAGGAACAATGAGTAGAACAAGCGGCCCCTAACCCTGGTATCAAATTAAGAGTTGAGATAGTAATACAGTACAGACTATTCATCCCCCTATGTTTCGTATCCTCAAGCCTGACAGGCATGCACGGGTGTAGAAATACAAGAGATTCAGAGCGGAGATATTGGGTATCAGATATTATATTGTCATCGCTGCCGTTGCAAATGCTATTGTTACATATCTGTCTGCCGGGCGGGTGTTCTATCCGTCTGTACAAGATTTGTCCTGGTTGGTATTTCTATCTCGTTTTGTCCCCGTGCGTTTTCTCTCTTCAATTTTCCTCCTTGAAACGAGGGGACTCATGTGACCAATCCAGCAATGACCTGATTGGTCCTCTATCCTCCTTTTAGGAGAACCTGTTTTTCCCTTGATTACTCGCGTCATCCTGTCTTCCACTAGTGGAGGTACATCCCTTACTTTTCTCCCTTGATATGTTGGCTTGCTCGTTGCGCTGCCAATTATGTCCAGTTAACGTAAACGGCCATCGTCCTTTTCACTGGCGCTGCGGAGACTGCTACCGTCGCTAGGTAGCGCCGCACATGCTCATCTCCTAGTCCTGCACGCCTCTTTCCCCGTCTCCCTTCCTTCCTTCCTTCCTTAACCTCCACCCTAATACCTCCTGCGCGTAGGCTCGGGACTCGGACTCCTCGACACGCTCTTCTCGTCGCGCCCACGCATCTTCAACCACTTCTTCGTGGCAAGCGTGAGCTCGCGATCGAGCTCGGGCGTAGGATTCTTGCGATGTATGAAATTGCAAAACCCGCCCCTCACGCACCCCTCGCCCGAATTCAACCTGCAGCAGGCCTCGCGGAAGTCCGTGACGGGGCTCAGCTCGCAGTAGATGGGGCGGCCGGCGTACCAGCGGCTGTTGAGCTCGTCGCAGGCGCGCTGGGCCGAGTCCTCGTACTTGAAGCGCGCGTAGACGTTGCCGATGAGGTGGTCGTTGGTGTTGTCGCAGACGACGAGCTCCTCGAGCTCGCCGTACCGGCACAGCTCGCACCAGAGGTCCTCGTAGAAGGCGTCGAAGTGGTTCATGCACTGCTCCGGGGACAGGCGGGACTTGGGGTCGTGCGCCGGGTTCTGGTACATCGAGGGCAGGAGGATGGTTTGCGAGTACGAGGGCTTCACGTGCTTGCGGGAACACCGGTCGCCGTGCCGGCAGGCGCCGATCTTGTAGTAGAAGGAGCAGTTGACTTTGTCTTGCTCCGTGCCGAAGATGGAGGCGAGGAAGTTGGCCATTTTGTCTGGTTGTTGGTTTGTATGCGCGTCTGAAGTTTGGAGGTCTTTTCCTTTTTTTTTTTTCCCCCTTTTTGGGAGAGCGAGAACAGGATAAGAGCGGAGAAACTGAGCTTTTGTTTGATGCGGTGGGGGGAGATATACAGTCTACGGCGGGTTTGGTTGTTGTTGTTGTTGATATTTGTACAGCCAGATATCTGGCCTTTGCGATGAAGAAGAGGAAGAATGAGGATGGATTTGGAGTGCAGGGAAGAAAGGCTGAAGTGGAGAATTGAATCTGCGGGTACGCGACTTTTTGGTGGGGCGTACGTCTCAAGGCTGGCCAATGATACCGTGGCTTGCTAATGTCTTCTCTAGCCACATCTAGATCATTCTAGCGGCGTGTTGTCAGCCACACTTGTAGATGACTTAGGGTGTGTGTTAGGACAAGGCCCGGTGCTCGGTGACCATGCTTTAGTCATTGGATCTAGACGCCTTAGACCGCAGCCCTTTTGTTAACAAATGCTCGCAGCCCGCATCGACATGTCATTCTAAAAGCATTACCTAGTCAATTCTTTGAGAGCCAACCTGACTCATGATTGACTAGGCTTCTGACCAGCGATACATACCGCACAGACATACAGTATCGGTTATTCTGTGTAACTGTGGCCTTTTCCTACGAGGTAGGTAGTCTAAGTACAGCAAGGGCGTAAAATTGACAACTGGTGGAGACGGACGCTTATAGGATGGCTGTGACAAGACATAGCCAAGAAGAAGAAAATGGCATCTCCGATAGATTACAGAACAAAATATTTTAACCTGGCGTATTGACACCTGAGTACATAAACCCGATTTAGTGTAAACCAGAACTAATCCTATTGCCTATAATCCTGCGTCAGCTTATAGATCAAGTTACTTAGTCTATACTTAGCTTCGATATTCATCTGTTCTTTCGTTCTTCACTCCACGGCACCACATCAAAATGGCCACAGTCGATACCAGTACCAGCAATGCAATCCTGGTACCCATAGTACCCCCGCAAGACCTCGTCAAACCAATACCCCTAGATATCACAGTAGGGTACGCCCTTGCCTCAGAAGCAGCAGCCATCGCGAAGATAGGCGCAGACACCTTCACGGCCACCTTCGGGTCCTCGATCCCCGCCAAGGACCTAGCCATCTTCCTAGCCGCCACGTACAGCGAGGTTACGGTGCTGGCGGAGCTGCAAGACCCGTCGGTGCAGACGTGGGCCGCCCGCGACGGCGCCTCGGGGAAGGTCCTGGGATTGGTACAGCTCGTCCGCGGACTCTCGGAGCCCTGCGTGCCGGGCGACGCCGCGATGCACGCCGAGCTCAGACATCTGTATGTCGACACTGCTGCACATGGACGCGGGATCGGGAGTAAGCTTATTGATGCTGTTGAGCAGCAGGCGCGCATCGAGGGGTTCAAGCAGCTGTGGCTTACTGTGTGGGAGCAGAATTCGAGTGCTGAGAGGCTGTATCAGAGGTTGGGATATCAGCGGTGTGGTACTATCGAGTTCATGACTGGCGAGTTTCCTGCGACGGATAATGTGCTTGCGAAGAGTTTATGAGAGTGGTCATTTCTGTGTCATCATATGGAGTTGGTTAGCGTTGTATTTGGTGACGGGAAAGGGGGGGTTTAGAGGGGGGTGATAGCAGAGGTATGAAGCAATTGGCAGAAGAGGTGTTTACGAGAAAATGCATGTCTTGTTGGCGTTTATTGGCGTTCATGGGGATAAGAAGTCAAGGCGGATTATGAAATCAGAGCTCTGGATACGCCGTCGAATTCAATCCAATATAGTTGGTACTTTCCTGGCTTATCCTAGGATGTGTATATTACTGCAATGTATGTATGTAGCTGACACCTGAAGGAACTTACGCGACATCACACAGATTTGAACCCAATTCAGCAAAGCGGCGCGGCGCATATAGCAAGAAGGTACTGGTGAGATAAAGAAAAAAAAAAAGGCCAGAAGGAAAAGAGCGCAGTAAATACGAAAGGGCTGCGCTTAGATTTCTTAACTCTTTTAATAAAAGCAGTTGCGATGTGACCTGTAGATTTGATTTGACTACTCATATATGGTGGTATTTAATCACCTACTTCCATCTTACTCTACTTATGGAGGGCTATAGAAAAGAAACCATAATGAGAGAGCATTTACTTGATGCGTTCAATTTAAGGGCTTATGATTACCCAAGCTTGATTGGCCAGGCGAGTGCTGTTAATAATAAAGAAAAAAAGAAGCAAAAAAAAAAAAAAAAGAGAGAGAGAAAGAGAGAGAGAGAGAGAGAGAGAGAAAGTAAAAATATAACTACAACACCGATTCGAACTGCCAACCTCAAAATTGCAAAAAGAATCCGGGAGCTAGGTACATCCCAGGCTCAACCTGGACCGGAGTCTAGGGAGCTAGGGACTTCCAGGCTCAACCTGGACCGGAAAACCCTTGAATGCCTATGGCCCTGCCTCTGGCACAAGTGTTTGTCCTGCCGACTATAACCACTGCGCCATCAAGCTTGGTGACGTGTGCCAGTGGAACGTCTGTTGAAGGGGTGCACACTTCTTATCATCTATATGCCTGCCTTCTTATCTAGTATTGAACAACGGGTTATCTCGAACCATTGGCCCTAAGAGCTCGATAGTGTTAGTTGTTACTTATCATCTCATGTATGTATATTGTGATTATTATTATTATTATGTTATATATCGACCCCTCTTCGACGGCTTCCCTGTTTATCCTTGCTTCGCTTGTGTCCCCAGGTCTTGTTTCCCGTAGATACCCTTCGGACGGCACACCAGCCTGCAACTTGGAGAGCAAGCATTTCAACCATTTGTATCAATGCCGTCTGTATTATGTGATCGAACAATCAAAGTAAACTCCTCAACATTAGCATGCCGCTATATGACACATCATATTTAGACACCGATTACATAACCAATGCAGGCCACCGGAATGAAGCATGCACATCACATTGCGTCGTTACAATGCTTTAAAACTACTATTAAACCAAAGTCAATCCCTTGTGGCATGCCAATAAAGTCTTGCCCAGCTCTATGTGCACCTGTCATATAATTCTAAACCATGACCCTCAAGATCCAGAAAACTAATTACCCCCACCCCCCTCAGACCTCTTAACCCCTCCTACAAGCAATCAGCTAATGTTATTGATTTTATTTTCCCATAGGTAACGGACAGCATTGTCATAGTGATTCCTATGCCTCCGGCTATCCATATGCCTACAGTGAGGCGTATCCTCAAACAAAAGCTCCCTCACCTCCCACCCTTTCCTTCGAGCCTGCTCTGCATGCGACAGGACGTCCCGCCAATCAGTCACCGTATCGATCACAGAAGCAAAGTAGCATATCCTCTTGCAGTCGACGAGCCTGTCATTCAGAATCGAATCGCGCCAGTGCTCGCCAGGCGCATCGTACTGAGAAATAGCGAGAAAGAAGTACAAGAGAGAGAGGGGAATATGCACCAATGCCCAGAAGACCAGTCCGAGGGGAAATTGAAATAGGAGGCTGTCTACATGGGAATATGTCAGAGCGCGACATGCTTTTCTATACGAGGCGCCCCCGGGCGCGCTATCGCAGATCACACCGACTAGCCGGAGACTCCTTTTCAACCTTCGCTCGAGAACCACTAATAAATTCGTTGCCGAGTTAAGCCCACCGTTTCCCATTACATGTAGCAGAATCCGGGGCGAATTTCTGGATTCACTCTCGCCGAGATGACCGCATTCATTCAAGACATGGCAGACTGTGTCTTCGGCGGGCTTCATAGCGTTTTCTTGCTTTGAGGAAGGACTTATCATACTCAATATAGAGGGATTGATGATAAGAATCCTGGCGTGGGGTGTGTGTTTGTAGTAGAGGGCTGTGTACTGGCAGAAGACTCTCGTGTTGGAGATACCTAGTGACGGGCATAGGATAATGAGACGTCCGGGTTTGGGCTCTCGTGGAGTGTAGAGGGAGATGTTTGGTCCTGGGTAGGTGTATCCCCTGGTGGGAGCCATCGGGATTGATTTACTATTATCTTTCGGATTTGGCAAGGCTGTGGAATTTGATGATTTGCCGTTAATGTCTGCGGTTCCCTGACTTTGGTAGTTGCATTGATATAGTAAGAGGGTGAGTTTCTTGATGGCTTGGGCTTGGAGGGGAACTTGGCACATCAAGGAAGACCAAGCAGCAACATATATGTAGTTTGATGACTGTTAAACTTGTGAACAGACCTAAATCCGTACCGCAATTACCTGCCTTCGACACGGCCTCAAATTCCGGAGAAAAGAGATAGGTTCTTAGGCATAAGGACAAATGTGTCAGAAAAGGTCAGGAGCAGCGCTCCGCACAAGCAAAGTAATATTTGACTTGACTGGCAAGTAACTTGACCAATCAAAACAAAACAAAAAAAAAAAAATTATTTAGATTAT